>PVJS01032905.1:0-22483 GCA_004027185.1 Glis glis | reverse complement strand
TGGGGATTGAACCCAGGGGCATTCTACCTCTGAGCTACACCCCCAGCGCTATTTTTTATACTTTATTTTGAAACAGGGTCTCACTAAGCTGCAGAGGGCCTCACTGAGTAGCTGAGGAGGGCCGTGAACCCGGATCCTCTGGTCTCAGCCTCCCAAGTACTGGGATTACAAGTGTGCGCCACCACGCCTGGCTGATATTCTTTATTCTAAGAATAAAAAAAACAAAACAACTGGAGAAAAGAAAGTATTGTCCAATACATTTTTTCCAGGTCAGTTTACCCTGAGACAGAACTAGAAAAAAATTGCAAGAAGGTAAAAATTGTGGACCATCATGTCCTATAAATCTAGACAAAATCCTGCATTAAAACAATTCAACCTGGCGTGGTGTGGCACAGGACTGTAATCCCAGAATTTGAGAGTCTGAGACAACAGGATCACACATTTAAGAGCATCAATGGGTGAATGGATTACAAAATTATGGGTTGTATACACAATGGAATTCTACTCAGCAATAAAAAAGAATGAAATTATGTCATTTATAGGAAAATGGATGGAACTGGAGAACATTATGTTAAGTGAGATTAGCTAGTCACAAAAATGAAGGACCATATGTTTTCTCTAACATGTGGAAGCTAAGGAGTAATTGGGATACAAGAGATACTTCAGATAATGGAGGCGAAACCCCAGTGGAGCAATTGAGGGATCTAGGGAAGGGTAGCATTGGGGCAAGGGGAGAATCAATAAAGGAAACACTGTCTGTGGTTATGTACATATGTGAAATAGTAATGCCAATCTTAATACCATGTATGGGGAAGGGGAGAGAGTGGGGACGGAGCCAGGGGGAAGCTCACCAAGTACCGTGTGCATGTATATCCGTATCACTCTGAACTGCGTAATGATGTGTTCAGTATCTTAGGAGAACCTGTTTCAAAATAAAAAATAAAAAGGGCTGGGTTGTTGTTCATATATATACAACTCATGTGTGTGTGTGTGTGTGTGTGTGTGAGTGTGTGTGTGTGGTTACAACATATGAAAATGATTATACACTATAAATGGGGGTATTTATCTCAGAAGTGCAATTTGGGTAAACACACAAAATCTACTTAGTATAAAAAACCACATTAATAGAATAAAGGACATAAAACATCACTTCTAAACATAAAGAAAAATATTTCAAGAAAATTAAAATAATCATCAAATTCAGCATGGAAGGAAACATTCTTCATATAAAAAGGGCATCCACAAAAAATCTTACTAAACAGCATATAGCATTGTGAGTATCTCAGAAATTTTCTTAAGATTAAGTAGAAGACAAGGATGTCTACTCTTGTTACTTCTATTAACATTGTACGAGGGAATATATCCAAAGCAATTAGGCTAGAAAAAAAATATGAGAAATAAATACTGGGAAGGATTCAACCTACTTATACTCCCAAGTGGCATGAGCTCTGGTAATAGAAACTCCTAAAGAATATTCTAAAATACCCTGGCTTGGTGTTGTCTGCTTATAATCTGAGTACTTGGGAGGCTGAGACAGGATGATCACAAGTTCCTGACCAGCTATAGAAACTTAGGGAGGACCTTAGGAACTTAGTGACACTTTGTTTCAAAACAACAAAATAAAATTGGCCTGGAGATGTAGCTCAGAGGTAGAATGCCCCTGGGTTCAATCACCAGTACTACATACACACACACACACACACACACACACACACACACACACACACACACTACACTGAAATAATATTAGAACTAACAAAAAAGTTCAGTAATGCTGCATTGCAAAAGGTCAATTCTTTTTAGAGTATGAAAAATATTTTATATACTTTTATTGGTGCACTGTACATGCTCACAGCTCTTGGTGAGCTTTCCCCTCACTTCCTCCCCACTCCCTCCCCTTCCTGATACATAATATTGAGATTTGTGTTTATTATTATTATTTTTATTATTATTGGGTGGTTTTGACTTTTTTCACAGCATTGGTGATTGAATCTATTGATACTCTACAATTGAGCTTCATGCTCAGACCTTTTATTTTATTTTTCATTTTGAGAAAGAGTCTCGTTGAATTACTCAGGCTGGTCTTGAACTTTTTTTTTTTTTTGGCGGTACTGGGGATGGAACCCAGAGGCATTCTACCTCTGAGCTACACCTCCAGACCTATTTTTTTATTCTTTATTTTGAAACAGGGTCTTATTAAGTTGCTGCGAACCTGTATCCTCCGGTCTCAGCCTCCCAAGTACTGGGATTACAAGCATGTACCACCATGCCTGGCTGGCTTTGAATATTTGATCTTCATTCTTCAGCTTCCCCAGTATCTGGAATTACAGGCATGTACCACCAAGATGGGCTCAATGATATTTTTATACTAACAATCAACATGAAACTCAGAAAAGAATTGCCTTTAAAATAGCATCAAAAAAGAAATTTATTTGAGTATACATTAAAAAATATTTTTAGCCAGGTGTGGTGGTGCATGATTATACTTGGGAGGTTGAGACAGGAGGATCATGGGTTCAATCCTACCACCAAAAAAATAAAATAAAATAAAAAATATGTGCACTAAAAAATTATACAGTGTATTGCAAGAAATTAAAGAAATCCTAAATACATGTAAAAAAAAACTATGATCATTGATCAGATGGCTTAGTGTTGACAATACTACAGATTCAATATAATTCCTATGGAAATTGAGATTAAAGATTCCCTACAGATTCAATACAATCCCTGTAGAAATACAGACTAATTTGAATTTTTCGAAGCAATTAGCAAGAAGTTTCTAAAACTCATATGGAAACACAAGTCCTCCACAAGATACAGAACGATCTTTAAAAGAGCATCAAGCTGGGTATGATGGTTCATGCCTGGAATACCAGTACTTGGGAGGCTGAGATAGGAGGATTACAGGTTTGTGGCCAGCCTCAGTATCTTAGCAAGACTCTCATCAACTTAGCGAGACCCTGTTTCAAAAAGGAGGGTGGACTTGGGGTTTGGCTCAGAAGTAAAATGCCCCTTGCTTCAGTGCCCAGTACCAAAATAAATAAATAAATAAATAAATAAATAAATAAATAAATAATCAAAGTTGGAGTACTGGATCATACTTCCTCTTTTTAAATCTTACATACTGACAGTACTCAAGACACTGTGGTATTGGCGTAAGAGGAGACATAGAGGTCAATAGAAGAGCTGAGTGTCCAAAAACTAACCCTAACATTTATGTTCAACTGATCTCACAAACTTGTCAGTTCAAAATGTAGAAACATTTTTTCAACAAATTTTGTGGGGAGCTGGGTATGGTGGTGCACACCTATAGTCCCAGTACTTGGAAGATTGTGGGTTCAAAGCCCGCCTCAGCAACTCAGTGAGGCTGTGAGCAAATTATCAAGAAATAAAAAATAAAAATAGAACTGCTTCAAAATAAAAAATAAAATAGAACTGGGGGTATTGCTCAGAAGTAGAATACCTTGGTTCAATTCCCAAGACCACAGGGAAAAACAAAAAAGAAAAAAATGTTGGGATATTATATCCACTTGAAAGTTGACTTCACTCATACCTTATAATTTACTCAAAATAGATGCAGACCTAGATGTTGCAGTTAAAACTACAAATCACACAGAAAATAGAATAGGAATAGATTTTCCTTATCTTATATGAAACAATAGTTATTAGAAAATGGTGTCAAAATACATACAAGAAAAGGATAAATTGAACTTTATCAGATTTAAAAATTTTGTGATTTATTCATTCATTTATTTACTTATTTTGTGGCATTTAGGATTGAACCTAAGAGTGCTCTACCACTGAACTATATCCCCAGCCCTTTTTATTTTTTGTTCTGAAACAGGATCTCATTAAGTTGCTGAGGCTGGCCTCAAACTTGTGATGCTCCTGTCTCTGTCTCCCAAGTCCTGGGATTACAGGTGTGTGCCACCACACCCCACAAAACTTTTGTGATGTAAGGTATAGTATCAAGATAAACCCCAGCCGGGTGTGGTGGCGCACACTTGTAATCCCAGTACTTTGGGAGGCGGAGACCAGAGGATCCAGGTTCGCGGCCAGCCTCAGCTCTCTCTATCTCTCCCTCTCTCTCTCCCTCTTTCTCTCTCTCTCCTTAGTGAGGCCCTCTGCAACTTCATGAGACCCGGTTTCAAAACAAAGTATAAAAAATAGGGCCGGGGGCGTAGCGCGGAGGTAGAACGCCCCTGCGTTCAATCCCCGGTACCGCAAAAAAAAAAAAAAGACAATCCCCAAATAATGAAGAAAATGCTTTCAAATCATATAGCTGATAGTTGTCCATTGTTTAGAGAATGTACAGCATTCTTACAACTAAAAATTGAAGAGGGAAATATACTAATTAAAAGTGGGTGTTTAAATTGTGTGAATAGATATTTCTCCAGGGAAACTATGGAAATTTCCTTTAAGGAAAGATACTTAACACCATTAGGCCTTAGTAAAATGCAAATTGAATCCATCAGGAGACACATTTCAGGGCTTGGAGCACACTAGGCAAGCGCTCTACTAGTGAGTTATACCCCAGCCCTTCACAAAATTTATTTATTTATTTATTTATTTATTTATTTATTTATTTATTTATTTTTTGCGGTACCGGGGATTGAACCCAGGGGCGTTCTACCTCTGGGCTACTCCCCCAGCCCTATTTTTTTATGCTTTATTTTGAAACCGGGTCTCACGAAGTTGCGGAGGCCTCACTAGGTAGAGAGAGAGAGAGAGAGAGAGAGAGGGAGAGAGAGAGCTGAGGCTGGCCTCGAACCCGGATCCTCCGGTCTCCGCCTCCCAAAGTACTGGGATTACAAGCGTGCGCCACCACGCCCGGCCTTACTTCACAAAATTTAAAGGCAGAGTTTCAAGTGAAACAAGTCAGTTTGAAAAGACTACATACTATATACTTCCACTGAACAACACTCTGAAAAAGATAAAACTATAGCGATAGTAAAAGTAATTACCAGAATCTTCAGAAGGAGGAAGAGTGAATATATAAAATATAGAAGATATCTTGTCAATGAAATTATTCCCTATGATACTAAAATGGTGCATTAAAGATACCATCTTTTAAATCCTAGGGAACTTTAAGTCACAGAGTCAGCCTCATGCTTTTCACCTCATTTACTACTCTTCCTTTCTGAAGAGTCTTACTCTCTTAGACCAAGAAACATCTTGTATGTATGATTCAACTTTATTAACAGAGCTCCCCTGGTAAATATTTCCAAGCCATTATTAGTTGCGCTGTGTCACCATTTTAGTGTGTGCTTTTCTTTTCTTCAAATTTTATCACAGTTGTTATTATTCTGGTGGCAGCTATGACATGGTTTTCACTGTCTGCACAGGGATGAACTTGCCTGATGCCATCTTTTGCCACTTTCTGGTAGATTGCCTGTATCAAAACGTGCAGAATAGGTGTCACCAAGAAAGGGGGGAATCACAAAGACAATGCTGCAGCATCTTCATTGAAAATGCTTGACTGCCATCAGTCTTCATGCCACAGAGGACGATGTGAAGGTACCCAGGACCCTGGATTAAAATCTATTCCAGAACAACCACAATCAAAATGTCCAGATATTTATGTCTATGAACTACTTTTATATTGCTTTTAAATTATTTATTTATTTATTGTACTGGGGATTGAGCCCAGAGGCATTCTACTTTTGAGCTACACCCCCAGCCCGATTTGATTTCTTATATGGAAACAGGATCTCACTAGGTTGATGAGAGTCTGACTACTTGCTGAGGCTGTCCTAGAACTTGTGGTCCTCCTGTCTCAGCCTCCCAAGTACTAGGATTACAGGCGTGCGCCACCACGCCTGGCTGTGCTTTCATTTTTAGATGAATAAAACATGACTTTTTAATTCCAGAGGATTTTTTCAATAAGTATACAGTAAAGCTACTCTGCGTATACTAGTTTATCTGAAAGACATTGCTAAAATCCATCTTAAATCCCTCTTTCCTTGACCTACAGTGGATGCCGTTTTCACTCACACTCCTGCAATACTGTGCCTGGACCATTTCTGATTTTCCCTTTAGAGTTTCAAATTCCAACGCAATCGTGTGCCTTTCTCTCTGAGTTCTTTTCACAACATTGCTTGTTCACTATTTTTGCCATCTAGAAACACTCAGGCAGGAGTATATCGAGCCACCCTCCATTAGTTCTAGCCAAGCTAAGGGGACAATGACAGCAAGCCTGTGTTGGTAAGTACAGATATATGTGTTTTGTTTGTTTGTTTATTTGTTTGATTGTTTTGCGGTACTAGGGATTGAACCCAGGAGTATTCTACCTCTGAGCTACACCCCCAGCCCTATTTTTTATTCTATCCGGTCTGTGTCGATCATGGGAGAGAATAATGATGTGCGATCTCTTGGAGGCAGAGCAATCGGTGCCATCTTGACTCCATAGAGATGTAGCTTGTGGAGTTATGGAAGTGTTCCAGAAGAAAAAGCTGAAGACACTAGAAGAAACTATCTCAATGAACTCATACTTCAGCCCTTTTTATTCCTAACTATAAAAAAGAGAGGGAGGTCTTTGCATGACACAGTCATGGTATCATCCTTAAATAAAAGAGGGACAGTAAAACACCATATTCTTGAATGTATACTTTCTTTTCCCCAAATTCTATCCAAGCTAAGGGAACAATGACAGCAAGCCTGGGCAGGTAAGTGCAGATACATGTTGTTTGTTTGTTTGTTTGTTTTGTGGTACTAGGAATTGAACCCAGGGGCATTCTACCTCTGAGCTACACCCCCAGCCCTATTTTTTATTCTTTATTTTGAAACAGGGTCTCACTATGTTGCAGAGGGCCTAAGTAGCTGAGGCTGACTGCGAACCCGGATCCTCCAGTCTCAGCCTCCCAACTACTGGGATTACAAGTGTGCACCACCACGCTCAGCTCAGATATATATTTTGAAGAACACTGACTTCCTGTCAAACACACATTTGTAGAAAGCCACCTTTTTGTATGCATGCTAGGACAGCTCTCCTTTGGGATGCTGGTCACATAAGCAAACTAAACAAGCTTATACTGATGATGTCATTGCTTCTGTAGCTTAACATATGAAAATCGTCTCTCAGTGGAAAGAATACTTGTCACTGATCCATACAGCTGCCAATGGGAGGGCACTATGAGAGAGTGGAGGCACTGCTTGGGAAAGCATGGTGAGGGATGGCGGTGTTGTCTTTTTAGCTTGTTGCCACTAGACCTTCCCCATAAGCATTTCTCAATAAAGCGTTATGCCTAGTATGCTGTCTCCGGGCGTCTTTGTGTGTGTGTGTGTGTGTGTGTGTGTGGTGCTGGGTCTTGAGCCCAGGGGCATTCTACCTCTGAGCTATACACCCTCTATTTTATTCTTTATGTGGAAACAGGGACTTGATAAATTGCTGAGAGCCTCACTAAGATGCTGAGGCCAGCTATGAACCTGCAATCCTCCTACCTCAGCCTCCCAAGTACTGGGATTACCAGGTATGCACCACCATGCCTGGCTTCTGGACATTTTATTTGGTCTCCCAGCAACCTATTCCACTGTCCAAGCATAAATGTGCTATGGATGTGACAGCCATCTTGCAACAAGCCCAAGGACAAATGGTATTAATTACAGATGTAGGGAATAACATAGAAGTAGGTTGAACTAGCCCAGTAAGATCCTTACCTGGTTCTCGTATGTAATCTTGCTATGTGTGATTGATAAACTAAATATGTTATGAAATACTTCAAGTAGAGCCTTCTATTTATAAGAACAAAACAAAACTATCATTAGAAGGAGAGACCATCATGGTTTATCTAAAACAGAGAATGCATAGCATTTGCTTTCCCTAAATAACGGTGATATTCCCACTTAATATAGGAATGAGTGATGTTAGGAAAGATTAAAATAATTGAAAACATTCTTTGAAAAATGATCATAAATATATTTGAATGAAGAAAAAGGATTAATATGCAATGCAAAATATGAATTTGGTTTTAAATGATGCTTATGTGTAACCCCTAAAGCTCAATTTATACCAAAATTTTAAAGGCATTTACAGAGCAGAAATCAAGGACAGCTATTATAAAGTTATATCTGATGTGGAAACTTCTAATCAGCTGGCAAGCAGAATGACTGTTCAACAATTACTTTATATAAAAATAAATGAATTCCCTAACCTGTCTTAGAGGGGCAGCTGTCCGACCCATGCAGACCTGTGCTCAGCTGAGCCTGCTTTGGCCCTGGCCTTGGTAGCTGTCGTCTAGAGGATGACAGGCCCACTGGGGCCTGTTGGTGCAGGAAACACTGGGGATGTCTGTATATCTACCTACCCTGCTAGTTGTTGCCAATAGAGTAGAAGGGAGGCTCTAGGAAGCAGGGAAAGAAAAGTCAGAAAGGTAAAATAGAATGAAATTCACTGAAAAAGTTCAGAAAGAAAAAAATAAAATGGAGATTGTACAGAGTGATTACCTGTGATTCACTAGTTTGATAGTGACATAAACATCAACAACAATGCTCTAAAGTTCTACACCATCCCATTTATTCAAGATACAGTGGGGAATATTGGTGTAGATGCAAGGTGTGCAGGTTTTTGCTCTTTACTTTTTTTCATTACAGAATATCATAATGATTAGGAGAATGGTGTTTGAAGGGAAGCATCTGGTGTTACTTGAACTCTCTTCATAACGATATTGGTGTGTTTGCACAGAGATAGAGAAAGAAAGAAAAAGAGCCCTCAACATGATTATATTCTTCAAAGAATTCCTAGGAGATACAAATGGATAAAGGATGAGTTTTCAATAAATGTTTCAAGATATTGACTATCCATTGGGGAAAATAAGACTTACCTATTTTCAGTGCTGGGGACACATCAAAGGCCTCATGCATGCTAGGCAATCTCTAACACTGAGCTAAACCTCCTGCCTCACATCTACCTTTAAACTCACATTCCACACAAAATCATTTCCATGTGGATCACAGACATAAATACAGAAATATTCAATACATTATTTAGACTGTAATTTTGGAAAATAAGTTCTTGAAAATGGGGTATGGAAGTTTTAAGTTCAACCTAAACCTAGAAAATATTTTCCATTCAAGAGAACACACACACACACACACACACACACACACACACACACTTCTGTTTTTGTAAATGTCTTTAACTACGTGTGTGTGTGTGTGTGTGTGTGTGTGTGTGTGTATGTGTGTATCCTTCTACATCTGTGTTATAAATTCAGTCCTTATATTTTTTATTTTGAGACAGAATCTTCCTATGTTGTCTAGGTGGGCCTCAAAGTTGCCATCCTCCTGCCTCAGCCACCCAAATACTGGGATTACAAGCATGAATCACCATGCCCAGCTAAGATAAAAAAAAAAAAAACATAGTTGGTGTGAGCAAAGACTCTGAAGAGAGTCAAGCTTAAGGTTCTTGTATTCCTTTCTTGTAGGGCTTGACCTTAGATTCAGAAGTGGACGATAGGAGTGGTAAGAATGTCTGCTTCTTGAGGTGTTGTGAAGATTGAATTAACTAATAAACCATAAAAACTGGTTTAAAAAACAAATAGCAGCCAGGCATGGTGATCAATGTCTGTAATCTCAGTAATTGGGAGGCTGAGACAGGAGGATTGCAGGTTTGAGAACGACCTCAGCAACATAGCAAGACTTTCAGGATCTTAGTAAGACCCTGTTTCAAAACAAAAAGAGAAAAGGGCTGGGGGTGTACCTCAGAGGTAGAATGCCCCTGCGTTCAACCCCCAGTTTCACAAAAAAGAAAGAAAGAAAGAAAATATGGTGGGGTAGGGGGAGGTTATACTCTCCATTTGCTCCATAGCTCAGAGTGGAAGCAATGGGAAAACTCCTTCACAGCAAGGAGAACTTTTGTAGGGAAGAAAGGCAGTCTGAAAGTAGATGAATTAGAGGCTGCACAGTGAGCTACTGATTAAAAAGAGGTCTGTGTTTCTCCACTTGTGAGCTGAGAGCAGAGACAGGAGCCAATCAGAGAAGCTCACACTGTAGGTTGCCATGGTAGGCACCCGGGGGGATCTTAGGAAATACTGCCACAGGATACCAAACAGTACTTTCCTAATGACCTGGGGTCCACCCATCACACTGTGAGTGATACAGGCAAAGAGATGATTAAACCCAGGTGGGTTTAGGTTGGAGACACTGAGAGAGTATGGAGGGGATCTCAGCTTGCTTTTCTTTTGAGTCTGGTGGCTCCCATAACCAGCTGAAGTGTCAGAAAACTGAATGGAGAGGTGTATTTGCACTAGGGGGCAGAGCCTTAGAAGGCGATTTTCATGGACAGTGGAGTGAGTGAGGACCCATGGTGACCCCTCCAGCCAGGGCTTTTGTTGTCCTGTATTGCTAGTGGAATCTGTGGGTGAGCTGCAGAAGCCCAGCCCAGCTGCTTTCCAGTTCTTGCTTGGAGTATGTTCAACTAATATCTCTAGGGTAGATAATATCCAAAAATGTTATAAATTTCCAGTCAAATCTAGACCCCAGGTGCTGGAACTTCCCATTTAGAATTCTGTACTAACCCTGACCTGAGTGTGTCAATCTACTTTGTCTGGACAAAACTCCAATAGGAGGTACCTCCTACCCCATCCAACTCTCTTGGCCTTGTTTACTATTTGTTTTGTTTTTTAACCTATCTTTCCTCCTTTATGGCCTGCACACGCTATCTTGCTTCTGCTTTTTCAATTCTCCCCCTGAATATTCTAAACATCATTTTACATTTCTATCCTATGCTCTTTTCCTTTAATGAACCATATTGCTACTTCCCTTTGAACTATTTAGTTGATACAATTTCTGTCCTTACCATTAATATTAGTATGGTTATCAGATAACTGGATATCCTAGTTGACACCTGGTATTTAATGGTATATTAGGTGTACAGCTTTTTATTGTTGCTGTTGCTAATTATTGACCATAATCCCTATTTGGGAGCCTACCAGTATAGTAGAAGTCATAATAGGCAACAGGTATATATTTTAATACTGTATATTGCTCAACTATAGTTGTTGTTGTTGTTTATTTTCCTTTTTCTGTGAGATACTGGAATCTAGGTTGACACTATGAGTTCAAGGGGCAGGTAATCTACTGTTGAGCTACATACCTAACCCAACTAAGAGATATTGCACCTTGCTACACTAATTAGCACCAAAGAATCATAAAGGAAACTATACTATAGAAAGAGGTACAAATCAAAGACCCCTGATAACATGAGAAAAAGGTAAAAACAACAACAATAAATCACAACAATGGAATAAAATGCAATTTTTAGACCTAAAGGAGCAGAAAATACCAAAGGAGAACTCAGAAGTTTGATTATTAGAATGATCAAAGATCTAAACAAAAATCTAAGGAAGGAACTAAGAGAAAATACAGGACATAAAAGAACATGTTAATAAAGAGATTGAAACTGGAAAAAACAAACAGCAATTGTGAAATGAAAGACATATTAAAACAAATAAAAATTAAATAGAAAGGATCACTAACATACTGGTCCACATGGAAATCAGCCTCAGGCTTAGAAGACAGTTTATTTAAACTTAAACAATCACTCAACAACAAGTAAAAGATAATAAGAGATTTTACTAAAAGATAATAAGTAAAAGATAATAAGAGATATTATTAAAAGATAGTAAGAAGATAATATTCAAGAAACATGGAAAAACATCAAGAAACCAAACCTAAAGGTAATTGAAATTGAGAATGATTTGAAGGCACAAATCAAGGGAGTAAATAACCTATTCAGAGAAAAAAAGTCAGAATTTTCCAATATTGGAAAATCACATACAAGAGGTATTCAGAGCCCCAATTAGACAAGATCAAAAAAGAACTTCCCCATCCCACAAAATAATCAAAATAATTAACATAGAGGTCAAGGGGACAATCTTAAAAGCATCAAAATCAAATGGACAGGTCACACTCATAGGGAAACCAATAAAGATTATTCCACATTTCTCAATCTAAATTCTAAGACCCTGGAGGACTTGGAATTATGTTTACAAAGCCCTAAAATAAAACAACTTCCAACCAAGATTGTTATATCCAGCAAATCTACCTTTCAAATTTGATGGAGAAATAAAAAGAATCTTCCCATCAGAACTTAAAAGAATTTATGACTACTAAGCTGACACTACAGAAAAAACTTAAAGAAATAATACAAAATAATAAGAAAAACTAAATACCAAAGTCAGAGAAGGGATGAATTCCATGAAAAGAACAAAGGGTTAAAGGATAACTAAAACCGAATCAAACAGAAGATATCATTTGAAATGACAGAAAAAAAAGCAAACATCTCTCTATAATAACAGTGAATGTAAATGGTTTCAACTCTCCAGTTAAAAGACATAAATTGGCAAAGTGGATTAAAAGTCAAAATATATCCATATGTTGTTGGCAAGAATCTCACCTTATAGGCAAAGATATTCACATACTAAAGGTGAAAAGATGGAAAAATATTCCTTCCAAATGAAGACCGAAGGAAAGCAGGAGTAGCCACTCTCATATCTGACACAGATGATTTCACGGGAAAATTCATTAGATGAGTCAAATGGAGTCACTTTTTACTGATAAAGGAAATGATCCAACAAGAAGATATAATGATAATAAGCATTTATGTTCCAAACATCAGCATACCAATTTACATAAAACAAATATCACTTGATATTAAGACTCAGATAGACCCCAATAGAAATAATACGGGAGACTTCAACACACCTCTATCAACATTAGCTAGATTATCCAACAAAATATCAGTAAAGACCCTTCACCTAAAAATTATTACAAATGGACCTAACAGACATTTACAGAATATTTCCCCTAACATCTAAAACTACATTGTTCTTATCTGTTCACGAAAATTTCTCCAAAATAGATCATATTCTAGGCCACAAAGCAAATATGAGCAAATTAAAAAAATGCTGACATAATATTTTGTATTCTTTTGGAACATTATGGCCTGAAATTAGAAATAAACAGCAAGAATATACAGAAGAATGGAGCCAGGTGTGGTGGTGCATGCTTGTAATCCCAGCACTTGGGAGGCTGAGACCAGAGGATCTGGGTTCGCGGCCAGCCTCAGCTACTTAGTGAGGCCCTCTGCAACTTAGTGAGACCCTGTTTCAAAATAAAGAATAAAAAATAGGGCTGGGGGTGTAGCTCAGTGGTAGAATACCCCTGGGTTCAATCCTTGGTACCTCAAAAAAAAAAAGAATGTACAGAAGAATTATATAAATATATGGGGATTGAACAATATATTTTTTTTTGTTGTGGTGGTACTGAGGATTGACCCCCAAGCCCTTTTTTATTTTTTTAAATTTTGAAACAGGATCTTGGTAATTTGCAGAGAGCCTTGCTAAGTTGTAGACGCTGGCTGCAAAACTGTGATCCTCCTGTCTCAGCCTCTCAAATACTGGGATAACAGGCATGCACCAGCACACCTAGCTGAACAATATACTTTTAGTGAGGACTGGATCATAAAAGAAATAAAAAATGTTTTAAAAAGTCTAGATTTAAATGAAAATGGAGACACAATTTACAAAATCTCTGGGAAACTATGAAGGTAGTTTCATGAATTCTATAGCACTAAGTGTCCACATTAAAAATTATTTCAAATTAACTACCTAATGATGTATACCTAAGCTCTAAATAACCAGAAACAAACAAACTCAAAAGCCAGCAGAAGTCAGGAAATAATAAGAGGAATAATTAATGAAATGAAGAATAAAAATAACACAAAGGATTGAACAAAAAGTTATTTTTAGAAGATAACCAAAATTGATAAAACCTTAGTCACCCTCACCAAAAGAAAGAGAGAAATACCCCAAAGTAATAAACTAAGAGAAAAACAGAGATATCACCACAGACAGGACAGAAATCTACAGGATAATCAGGGACTATTTTGAAACCTATATTCCAATAAATCTGAAAACCTAGAAGAAATTGACACATTTCTAGACACATACAACCAACCTAAATTGAACTAAGATGATATAGAAAAAAAATACTAATAATATGAAAAGGAGTTGAAGCAGTAATAAACAGTGTTCCAACAAATAAAAACTGAGGACCAGATAGATTTCCTACCTGAATTTTATAAGACCTTTAAAGAACTCAACCCAATCTTCCTCAAACTATTTTAAAAAGTAGAAAGAGATAGGATATTCCAATACTCACTCTATAAAGCCAAACCTTGTTACGAATACAGAATAAAAACACCTCAAGGAAAGAATATTACAGACCAATATCATTGATAAACATAGATGCAAATGCTAAAATAAAATCCTAAAAATTTGCTTTTAAACTCACAAGAAAATTGTGTACCATGACCAAGTTGATTTCATTCCAGGGATGCAAGGTTAGTACAATGTATGCAAGTCAATAAATATCACATACATAGAACAAAGGACAAAAATTACATGATCACCTCAATAGATGCAGAAAACACATTTGACAAAATCCAACACCCATTCATGTTAAAAACACTGAAGAAATTAGGGCTAGAAGGAACATAACATGAAAAAGGCAATATATTATAAAACCCACACTGAATGGGGGAAAGCTGAAAGTATTTCCTCTAAGTCGGGAATATGTAAGGATGCTGAAAATTCTAGCTAGATAACAAGGCCAAGAGAAGGAAATTGATGGAATATAAATAGGAAACGAAGTTAAATTATTGCTATTTGCAGATAACATGATCCTAAACCTAGAAGATAAAACAAAACAAAACAAAAACCACCTCAATAAGAAGTCTTCTAGAGTGATAAAAAATCTGCAAAGTAGGCAGGTACACTTCTGAAAAGAAGAAATATAAATGCCTAATAAAAATATGCAAACCAACATCATTAGCAATCAGGGAAATGCAAATCAAAACCATTCTGATATTCCATCTAACTCTAGTTAGAATTGAAATCTTTAAGAGTACAAAGAACTTTGTTTTCCATGTGATCTAGTCTGTTGGTGATCCTTTCTATTGAGTTTTTATTTGGTTTATTGTGTCTTTTATTTCATCAGGATATAAGTTCTTTTTATTTCAATATCTTTATTGACATGCTCTGTTGCAATATGTATACACTCTCTGATTTCATTCCTATTCCCTTTGATCATATCAATAATAATAATAATTCTGAATTCTAGCATTTTCTAAAACTCTATGTCAGGGGCTTCCATTGTTACGTGGCTGTGCGAATTTACTGTTGTCTTGTTGGCCCATTTTCCCATGTTTTTGGGGTTCTGATTTGTGCCTTTGTTGCTATTTCTCTTCATGTGTGAGCCCTATGTCTGATAATTATCTCATTATAATGGATCCTAGGTTGTGATGATATAATTTAGCTTCAAAGCATCTGTCCCATATAATCATGATTTTTAGTATTTCCCCAATGCCTCTGAAAGTGACAATAGTAGTTTAAGAACAAAACAAATTTCAACATGCACTATAGAAATAATTACTAATGAAGATGAAAATTATGTTATTTGCAGGAAAATGGGTGGACCTGGAGTACATTATGTTAAGTGAGATTAGCCAGTCATGGAAAGTGAAGGGTCATATGTTTTCTCTCATATGCAGAAGCTAGGGAGTAATCAGGATACCAGAGGGACTTTAGATAATGGTGGAGAAACCCCATTGGAGCAAGGGAGGTGGTCCAGGGAAGGATGAATTAACAAAGGATACAATTCAATTGACCTTATGTACATATGTGAGAATACCAATGCCAATCTTAATGTCATATATGGGGAAGGGGGGAAGTAGGAAAGTCGGGGAAGTGGGGAAGGAGCCAGGAGAAAGCTCATCAAGTGCTGTGTGCATGTATGTCACTATCACTCTGAACTATATTATGATGTTAGACTATAATGCACTAATAAAAGTATGTAAAATAAAATCATTACTAATAATCTCTTCCATTCTAATTTTCAAGAGGAAATGGCAGGGGGATACAAGGTAGAATAATCTGAGTATATTGTGAATTAATGTGTGTATATTAAGGAAATATAAAGAAAGAAGACAATGATAATGGAGAATGGGTGGGGAAAGAAAATAAAATGTATGGAGTATAACAGATGGGGAGTGGGAATTGAGATGAGAGAGAAAAAGCAAAAAAATAAGTTGGGATTTTTGCAATTATTTTCATAAAGGTAATCAATATTCATCTTTTTGGAGATTTTGTTTATTAAGTTTTGTATATTTGAGAAAGCTTCAGTGATTCAAATGTCACTTTTTGGACACAAAGTGAGGTGCTATCGGCCTCTTTTTTCATTGTCCCCTCTGCTGGGCAGGGGGATGGGCTGGGATTGTTGCCTACTTAGGTACAAATTGAATCCAAACTTTGTAACCACAGTGCCAAGCAGAACTAAGTCCCTCATCCCAGTATTTCCTGACAGTCTGCAATTAGGGGGTCTGTGGGATTTATCAGATGACTCTCCTTCTATTTCCTTTTACAGCAGTCTGTAATTCAGAATCCAGTCTCTACTCAACTTTCTTCCTCACCCAAAGGCCAGAATGGCAGTTCCAAATGGGTGCTCAGTTTGTTGCAAAAAATGTGAAAGAGAAAAAATAAAAGAAAAAAAGAAGAAGACTTTTCTTTGGATTAATTGTTTGTGGTTCATGGATGTCAGGAAGTGCAAGCAGAGTCCCTTCTGTTTGTCCCTCCCGGCTCCATGCATTTTTACAAAGAGAGTGCTTTGTTTCTTTCTGGCTGGAACTCCCTCAATGGTGCCTTCAAGGACTCCAACATGATTAGATAATTAAATTAAAGCTAGAAGGCTGTAATGATACATACATGCCCATGTTTATAGCAGCACCATTCACAATAGCCAAATTATGGAACCAACCTAGATGTCCATCAACAGATGAATTCATAAAGAAAATATATGCGCCCAATGGAATTTTACTCATACATAAAGAACAAAATTATTTTGTTTGCAGGAAAATCAATGAAACTAGAGAAGATTATGCTAAGTGAAATCAGTCAGTCTCAGAAAATCAAGGGTTGTATGCTTTCTTTCATATGTGGAAGCTGGTTAGAAAAGAGGAAAATCAGAGACTTCAGATAAACAAGGAGAGAGACCAGTAGAACAGTGGAACAGAATTGAGTGAGGCAGGTGGGGTATAGTAGAAGGAGATTGAAGAAGGGAACAGTGCAAATAATGCTGTGGCAATATATGAAAGTATTGCTGCCAATTGCACCGACATAGACGAGGTGGGAGGAGGATGGAGAGGGGTGGGATGTAGAAGGAAATCTATCAAGTGTGCACATGTAGGTTTGTATCACTTTGAACCTCACTATGAGGTGTAATTACAATGCAAGTCATAATAACAAAAGAATAATTTTTAAAAAATGAAATGCTGCCCAATTTATTAACAGTGAATAAAAATAAACAGATGTAAAATATTGCTGGAATTTCATCTTCTAATATTGCATAATCCACAGGTGTGTGTGTGTGTGTGTGTGTGTGTGTGTGTGTGTGGTACTGAGGATTGAACTCAGGGGCATTCTACCACTGAGCTACACCCCCAGACCTTTTTATATATTTTTTATTCTGAAACAGTCTCACTAAATTACCCTGCAGGGTCTCAAACCTGTGATCTTCCTGTCTCAGTTTTCCAAGTAGGGAGATTATGGGCACGAGGCACTGACTGGCTACATCCACGGTTTTTTAAGCGTCTGATTCTGAAGAAACTTTTCTTATGAATCCCAGATTGTCTCTGTTCCTCTTCTTTCTAACCAGAGAAATTTCAGAGAAAATTTGTGGAAAATACAAAGACAGGGAATCTATAACATCTCTCCTAATAAAAGTGATATTTTCATTGAATTTTGGAAAAAGTGATGCTTAAAAATATTAAAATAATTGAAAAGATACTTGGTAAAATGATTACTAATGCATTTTAAAACAGAAGTGAAAGACATTTTAAAACAGAAGTGAAATACACAATGTTTTGTTCATATATGAAGTTGTCTGTGTCAATGTAAACACTATCTATGGGGAGGGGAAAGTGGGGAGGGATACAGAGGGAAGCACACAATAAATACTATATGCATATGTTTTTATTATCCTGAACTTACTGTGCTGCATAATTACAATGCACCAATATTTAGAAAAATGTGTGTAAGACAGTTGGAGCTTTCTAAAGATTAAAAAAGCTGTATCTTGAGAATTTCTGCCCTGATCTCAGACATATGAGCCATGCCCCCTTAGCTGCATTCCAAATCCAATTCTGTAATCCAGAACAATTATATGGGTTTCATTTTTCCTTCCTATAAAAATTGGTTACATGTACCTTCTGTATAATTATTGTATATATTTCAAGTACTAGTGGGCTATTAAATGCCTATGTGTATGTTGTTAAGTTTCATAATTTTATGGTGACCCTGTATCTACTTTGAATCATATTTAATTTCTTCATACGAGATGCAGAACTCAGTGAATGCTGACACATCTTCCAGTTCTTTCTCCCAGCTCTTCCATATTGTATATCCAGATTTCTCTCTCATTCAACTGACTCCTGATGGCTACCTCACTATGGAACCACTAGATACCATACTTGAATCTTCCCATTGATGCTTCCACCTCATGTGGACTGCATAACTCTGCCACATTGTAACTCTATGAATCTCCAGCTCGCTGGGTCTAAACCTTTGCCTTACTGCTCTGACCAACTCTTTTGGTACTGACAAGTAGAATGGGGATTGGTGTTCACTGATGATTGTATTGCACAAAGTAATAACACATGATTTCAATAGTTAGGATGGCTGACTGAAGTAGCAACTAGAATTTCAGTCTCCAGGAGCATTCACATATATTAACAGCAAATTCTGGTCTCAAATACATGAGTAATACCTCCACCACATTCTGTCTTCTATTCAAATTAGCGTAGAAACCAGAAGATGGGATTTACCTCATAATTTATTCTGCTTGTAGAATTTTTAAGATAGAATCTTTCTGAGAACTTGGGTGACCAGGTTAGCCTTTGTGACACCTAGTAGTTTAGTAAGTTGTGAAAAATTATATTTGCCATGATATCAGAGATGCATACTTGGGGACTGGGTGCCAAGCACTGTGTCCTTTGTGCATGTGACATCATGTTAGTACAGTTTTGTGCCTATAATCTGTCCTCTCTTAACCAAGAAGACTCAGAACTCATTGATCCTGGTTTCTACTTTGATATGGATCACTGCCTCTTCAGATCTGTATGTAACTATATCCTGCCAATCTGCCCTTATTTATTGCTGGGTCCATGTATGGAAAAGGATGATACTGACAGAATAAGTACTTATAGATTATAATGTATGCACTGAATTGAAAAGGAAGAAAGAGGACTGGATAAGACACTGGGTTATTGTAAAAGCTCCATGTAAAATTAAATGAATGGAATAAACCTGTGTTTTAAGATTAAGTGTACTGCCCTTACAGAAAAGGGGGCAGTAAAACACCATATCCCTTAATGATCCATTTCTGTTCCTAAAAATCCATCCATGTTAATGGAACAATGAGAGTAAGCCTGGTCCTAAACACCCGGACACACATTATATTAAAGGGCACTGACTTTCTTTTCTGCACACTGGAAACTGCAACGTAGTGTTGTGTGTAGAAAGCTACCTTCTTGTATGTACATCAGGACAGTTGCTCCTTGGGATTCTGGTCATACAAGCAAATTAAGCAGGCTGATACTGATGTCACTGCTTCTACAGCCTAACATCTAAAAACCTTCTCTCAGTGGTCACTGGTATGGAACTGATGGCACTGTTGGCAGGATCTGGGACACTTGTCCAGCCAGTCCACACTGAACAAAGTGCCCTAGGGGACAGGGCTTCTCTTTTCTGGAGTGGTGTCATGAGGAATGGAGGTGCTGCTTGGCTAGGCTCTATGAGGAACAAAAGTGCTACTGGTTCAACAGATTTCACTGAACTCTTCTTGAGCCATCGCTGATGTCTGGTAAACTTTTCCCAATAAATCATTTATTTTACATGTGGTCTCCAGGTTGTTTGGTCTCTTCACAACCTATTTCCCATCTCCATGGAACAACTGAGCTGTAGTCATATATCATGATGATGTTTAGCGTGATAAAGGTATACATGCACACAGTACTTGGTGAACCCTCCCCCAATTCCTGCCCCACTCCCTCCCCTCCCCACCTCCCCATGCATGACATTATGATTGGCATTGGTAATTTATGTATGACAATCGTGTCCATTGAATTGTTTCCCTATTTGAGCCTTTCTCCTCCATCCTACCACAATCATTATGACTGCTGTCAGGCCAATAAAATAATTTTAGTACTATCATCTTTAAGATAGTTCTCTATATTAAAGATACAAAAATGTGTACTTCAGCATTAGTGGAATACTCAGGTACTCTACCTCACTCCATTAAGATTTCTCCTCCTTTGTTTGGAGTCCCTCCTGGGTCCCAGTTTCTCCCTAGTTTCCACACATGAGGGAGAACATCGGACTTTTCACTTTTTGTGACTTTGCTTCTTGATGAATTCCTTGAGAGAATTCTATGCTACTCTATGAGATAATCTTTTCAATCCCCAGAAACCACCTCTGTTTGATTTGATGTTGGTGACATCACCAGGAGTCAATGGAACGTTTTTGGCCTAGGATAATTTGCCTGTATATGTGGACAATCATTATGACTGCTGTCAGGCCAATAAAATAATTTTAGTACTATCATCTTTAAGATAGATCTCTATATTAAAGATACAAAAGCGTGCACTTCAGCATTAGTGGAATACACAGGCTTTATGTGTGAGTGCCCACTTCTCACTGTTAAATCATGATGGTTCATTTTCTAAATCTGGATCATTATTGAGGAAACATGCTTAAGTATATTTCACATAAATTGACTGACTCCATATACAATCTACCCATTAGAGATTAGAGTTATTAGTTGTAATGGTTTGGGTTTAGGATGCCCCCCTAACCCTCACAAAAACAAGGCAGTTATGTGGGAGACAGGGTTTGGTTGCTGAGGAGGGGTCTCTAGGGGTGTGGTCTTAGTGATTATATATGTTCCCTTCTCTCTGTTGCTTCCAGCCTCCATGATGTGAAAGAAAGGAACTTGCTGCTGTCTTCCTCTCTCTCTGCATTCTGCCACCATACCTTGAGCTCTTCAGATGTAACCAGCCTAAATGGACAGCACCTCTAACATCTTCAGAATTTTGAGCAAATGAATCTTCCTTCTTCTGTGTGTTGTCAGGTATTTTGGATTACAGCAGTGAGCATTCTGACCAAAGCCTTAGTAGATTACTGCAATTCCTACCTTATGTGAAAAGGTAGTTTTATAAACTATGGTTGAAGATCTCCCAAATAGAAGTGGGTAGAAATTGCAAAAAAATTAAATTTTCTCTTGTATGGTAGCTTTCTAAGAACTTAAATAAAGCTATATGCTGAGGATTTCAGTCCTAATCTTTGAAATATTGCCAGTTTTTCTTATAAGCTGCATTCCAAATTCAATTCCTCAATATGTGTTACAGTTATATACCCATCTTGTTGATACACACACTTCACTTTATGACAAGTCAATGCAGAGAAGAATGTATTACTAAAAAGTGTTACTTACCCTGACATATATCAAAATGTATAATTACAATTTACAATGCACCAATAAATGAACATAAAAAGTTAAAAAAAAGCGTTACTAAGTATTACTAAAGTGTGTTACTAAAAAGTACCTCTGTGCCCTTTTGTTACTCTGATCAAATCTATATTTGGGTATTTAAACATTGCTGTGGGTTTGGGTTTTGCTATCATGAATACTTTGAAGAAGAAAATCATATAATGGTTTATGAAGTTGGCTGAAATTTTACCTATAATTTTAGGCTCTAGGAAGGCTTAAGTGAATAGTTAGTCATGATTTCAAATATATGAGCCACCTATGCACTGAACTATACTTTCTAATAAGGCTGGACTATGGGGGAAGTTTTGGTTCTTGCTTCAAGTTATGGTGTAAGAATTCGGGATGCTCGGAATGTTAATTTTCTGAGAATGTTGGCTGCTAGTTTTGCCTCTCTGAAATTTGTTGGTTTATTAGATTGTGCAATAGTGTTTCTTCTATAAATTATCAGGGAGTTTATTTTTGGACTTGCTGTGTGAGACTGAAGAACAGCCATGATAGGCTGTGCTTCTGAAGAAACTAGGCTAGGCCCAAGTTTCTGTTTCTCAGATATGTTCCCACGGAAGCCACCGCTCGGTGGGGCCTATCAGAACAATGGTAGGACCTAAACCAATAGTCCCCAACTTCGTTCTCACAGAAACTACCACCCGGTGGGGCCTATCAGAACAATGGTAAAAAGTCCCTAAGTTCCTCAGGTGTGACGAGCCAATCAGTGAACTCCAAATACCCCTAACTGTTGCCAACTGTATATGTAACCAAAATGTATAAAAGCCTGAGTAATCTAGAGCTCGGGGTCCGAGGTCAATACTCCACTGTGCTGGATGAGACTTGGACCCTAGCTCGAGCTAGCTAATAAAGTTCCTTTGCTTTTGCATTATCGATTGGT
>PVJS01032904.1:0-22487 GCA_004027185.1 Glis glis | reverse complement strand
TTTTTTTTTTTTTTTTTTGCGGTACTGGGGATTGAACCCAGGGGCATTCTACCTCTGAGCTACACCCCCAGTCCTATTTTGTTTTTATTTTGAAATAGGATCTTCCTGGGTTGATGAGAATCTCTCTACTTTTTGAGGTTGTCCTCTAACATGTGATCCTCCTGTCTCAGCCTCCCAAGCACTAAGATTACAAGTGTGCACCACCACCCAGAGTAAGACCCTGTTGGGGGCAGGAGAGAAAGAAAAATAGGGCCAGGGGTATAGCTAGGAGTTAGAATGCCTCTGAGCTCAATCTCCAGTAACACACACACATACACAAAAAAAAAAAAAAGAAAAGAAAAAAAGAAGAAGAAGAGAATAAAGAAAACCAAATTGGACCTTGTAATAAAGGACCCTTCTTGGCATCTCAGCCCGGAAGCGTCTTTCACAGGTGGGAACTACGTGGTGAGGTGCACTGACAAAGCTATGTGGCACCAACTCAAGCTGTTTAATTTCACAAACGCCCACACAATATTATAGGGGAAAATTTTTTAAAGCAATAAAAAAACAGATAATTGCCATACATGTTTCTGCAACCCTGATACAGTAATAACTTGCCCATAAACACCTTCCTTGAAGAATTGGTTAATAGGATGTACAATACGTGGCGAAGGAAATTGTTTAACCCACGAAGGCTTTAAAAATGAACCCTTGATTCTTCTCGTGAAGCTGTGTCGGTTCACTAGCATTGGAGAGGATAAAGCGACTCTTTGTAAAGGTGCAGGATGGGTGGACTTCTGTGAAATCAAATTGTCCCTTGGTCTTGGCTGTGTTGACTGGAAAATGGAAGCATTGTGCTAACCCTGCCAGTTTGAACTTTGACAAGTGTGGTGGGCCCCGGCTCTCTCTCTCTGCACCACACATACCGTGTATGTGTGTGTGGGGGGTGCATGTGTGTGTGTGTATGTGTGCGTTTCTGGGGATTGAACCCAGTGGCATTCTACCTCCAAGCTACACCCCTAGTGCTTTTAATGTTTTTGTTTGGAAACAGGGTCCCACTAGGTTGCTGAGAGTCTTACTATATTGCTGAGGTTGTCCTTGAATCTGAGGTCCTCCTGTCTCAGCTTTCCAAGTATTGGGTTTACAGGCGTGTGCCACCACATCTGGCTTTTATTTTTTATTTTGAAACAGGGCCTTGCTAGATTGCCGAGGGTCTTGCTAAATTGCTGAGGCTGGCCTCAAACCTGCTATTTTCCTGTCTCAGCCTCCCAAGTACTGGGATTTCAGGCTTGTGCCACCACACACAGCCTGCCTCTGCTCCTTTAACTAGACCATCTCAGCTCTCATCCCTTTAAATATCACCACTTAAGATGTTGTGTGAAAAAAGCAACTGCAGAACTAAGAGTTGGAAAAACAGCTGGATTAGATGACAACCAAGGATCGTTAGCGCGCTAAAATTCTAGGAATCTAACAAATGCCTGATTTAAAAAGATACAAAGGCTGGGCTTGGTAGGCATGCCTGTATTCCCAGCACTTAGGAGGCTGAGATAGGAGGATCTCCAAATTCAAGGACAGCCTCAGCAACATAGCAAGACTCTCAGAAACCTAGCAGAACCCTGTTTTAAAAAAAAAAAACAAAAAAAAAACAAGAAATAAAAAGGGCTGGGGGGATAGCTCCGAGATAGAATGCCCCTGCATTCAATCCCCAGTACCACAAAAAGATCAATCGATCAATCAATCAATCAATCAATCAGTCAAATAAAAACTGCAATTCCTTTCCATGACAAATTCACCAGTGTAAACTGTGTAATGTGAGAATATAATTAAGTCTTTTCTTTTTTTTTTTTTTTTTTTTTGCAGTACCGGGGATTGAACTCAGGGGCGTTCTAAGTAGAGAGAGACAGATTGAGAGAGAGAGAGAGAGAGTTGAGGCTGGCTGTGAACCCGGATCCTCCGGTCTCTGCCTCCCAAAGTACTGGGATTATAAACGTGCGCCACCACGCCCAGCTTAATTAAGTCTTTTCTATCAAAAGATTAACTTAATGTAAGAAACCACCATTTTGTAACCTTGTATAAATTCTCATTGTTTTGTAAAGTTAGCATTTCTTAAAAAAAAAACAAAAACTGCAAGCCGGGCATGGTGTCATACGTAATTCCAGTACTTGGGAGGCTGAGACAGGAGGATCACATGTTCGCGCCCAGCCTCAGCTACTTAGTGAGGCCCTCCGCAACTTAGTGAGACCTGGTTTCAAAATAAAGGATAAAAAATAGGGCCGGGGTGTATCTTGGAGGTAGAATGCCCCTGGGTTCAGTTCCCAGTACCACAAAAAAAAAAAAAAAGAGAGAAAGAAATATAAAAACAGGGTGGGTTTCCATCCCAGTGTGTTTGCATACCTGGCTTCACTGGTGGCAAGACCCTTTTTGCAAAAAGTAAAATCACCTTTGTGTGTGTGTGTGTGTGAGTGTGTGTGTGCACACGCACACTGGGGATTGAAACCAGGGGCATTCTACCTCCTAGCCACACCCACAGCCCTTTTTATTTTATTTTATTTTATTTTATTATTTTTATTTTATTTTTTGCGGTACTGGGGATTGAACCCAGGTGTATTCTACCTCTGAGCTACACCCCCAGCCCGATTTTTTATTCTTTATTTTGAAACAGGGCCTCACTAAGTAGCTGAGGCTACCTGCGATCCTCCTGTCTCAGCTTCCCAAGTACTGGGATTACAAGCATGCGCCACCACACCCAGCTCTTATTTTTTTTTTGTTTTTGAAACAGAGTCTCGCTAGTTTTCTGAAAGTCTCACTAAGTTGCTGAGGCTGGCTTTGAACCTGCGATCCTCCTGACTCAGCCTCCCAAGTACTGGAATTACAGGTGTGTGCCACCACACCCGGATTTGCCAAACCATTTTCAAACACATCTTTTCTTAAGGCACCATGGAAATTTATTTCTAAAAGTAGGGTAGGGGAGAGATGAAACAGCATCTATAAAAATTAATGATATTAAAATGGGGGATGGATCGAGCATTTGGGGAGATGATTTTGGAAATTTTTTAAGGTGACATATAAGTGGCTGTTAAATGAAAAACAGGAGCTCACCAGATATAGAAGGGAGTGGGGGAGGTCTTGGAGGCAGAGAGGTCGCTCGAGCAAAGCAGTGGAGGCCACAAGAAAGTGCAAGGTTGAGAAACTACATGTCCCAGCATCCCCAGGGAGAGTGGCTGGAAGTGGCCCAGCAGGATGGTGAGTGACAAGCTGAATAGACCAGAGGAGGGCTTTCCAAACCTGCTATTTTGGGTAGATGCTGGAGTTTGCAAGTAGGTGACCAACTAACAATAAGACGGCTTAATCATTGACCAAGCAGCCTTCCTTCTATTATTTTGTAACTGGATGGGGTCAAGTGAAGGAGGAATGTGTTGATAAGTCAGTGGGTGGGGCCACAACCCAAGCCTAGAAATGGGGATGACACAGCCACCTGAGCTGGGAGCGCTCACCCCAGCTCTGTCCAGGCCAGAGAAGCTGAGCCCAGGGATGTGGCCAAGGCCGGGACTCTCCTTAAAGCCAAGGGACTGCTTCAGGCTTTCAGGCCAGGTGCCCTTCAGCAAATAGGACTCTGAGTTGAGGTTCAAAGCTGGTTCCTCACTGAACATGGTGGTGCACACTTGTAATCCCAGTACTTGGGAGGCTGAGACAGGAAGATCGCAGGTTCGAGGACAGCCTCAGCAAGTAGTGAGACTTAGCAACCTAGCGAGACCTGTTTCAAAATAAAAATAAAATAGGTCTAGGGGTGTAACTTGGAGGTAGAATGCCCCTGGGTTCAATTCCCAATGCCACAAAAAAAAAAAAAAGAAAAGAAGGAAACAAAGCTGGTTCCTCATCCAGGCATGGTGGGACACACCTGTAATTCCAGTACTTGGGAGGCTGAGACAGGAAGATCACAGGTTCGAGGACAGCCTCAGCAAGTACTGAGACTCTCAGCAATCTAGCGAGACCCTGTTTCAAAATAAAAATAAAATAGGTGGTGTAACTCGGAGGTAGAATGCCCCTGGGTTCAATTCCCAATGCCACAAAAAAAAAAAAAAGAAAAGAAAGAAGCAAAGCTGGTTCCTCAGCCAGGCATGGTGGGACATACCTGTAATTCCAGTACTTGGGAGGCTGAGACAGGAGGATCCAAGGTTTGAGGTCAGCCTCAGCAACATAGCGAGGCCCTCAGCAATTTAGCAAAGACCCTATTTCAAAATAAAAAGATAAAATAAAATCGGGCTGGGGGGTGTAGCTCAGAGGTAGAACACCCCTTGGGTCAATCCCCACTAAAAAAAAAAAAAAAAACACAGAAAAAGTTGGTTCCTCTGGGAGAAGGGAGTCTTTCAGGGTTGAAGAGGCAGAATCATTTTCCCCAAGACAGGAAAGAGCCTGGGTATTGGGGGTAGCAGTGGTGGATTGCTATGACCTGTTGGCCCACAGTGCCCCAGATTGATGGCATCTATGTGCTGGGCCCAGAGAGGCTGGACCTCTGACACTGTGACAGAGAAATGTGGATGATCTTTAGCTGGGCATGGCGGCATAGGCCTGTAATCCCAGGATTTGGGAGGCTGAGACAGGAGGATCACAGGTTTGAGGGCAGCCTCAGCAACTTAGTGAGACCCTGTTTCAAAATAAAAAATAAAATAGGGTTGAGGGTGTAGTTCAGAGGTAGAATTGAGGCCCTGGGTTCAATCCCTAGCACCAAAACAAACAACCAAAATAAAAAATAAAAAATAGGCCTGGGAGCCAGGCGTGATAGCACAGGCCTGTAATCCCAGTACTTAGGAGGCTGAGACAGGAGGATCGCAGGTTCATTCCAGCCTCAGCAACTTAGTGAGACCCTCAACAACTCAGGGAGACCCTGTTTCAAAATAAAAAATAAAAAGGGCTGGGGGTGTAGCTTGGAGATAAATGCCCCTGGGATCAACCTCCAGTAAATCTCCAATAAATAAAAATAAAGTGGGATGTGCTGCTTTTTTTTTAATCCAAATATCATAGAGCAAATGCTTGCCACTATAATGGCTTTTCAGTGGGTGTAAGACAGGACCAGACCTGCATTTTGGAATGATCACTTTGGCAGTTGAAAGCAGATGTAGTAGAAGAGGAAAGACTGTGGAGAGACCAGTCAAGAAGCCATGCAGAGCAAGGATTGTAGAAATGGACACTTGCAGTGGGTTTGGGAGACGTTTGGGGGCAGAATTGACTGTTCTTGGCAGCCAATTAAAAGTAATAAATGCTAAGAGGGAGCAGGTAAGTGAGAGACTAAAACAGTGATTTGCACCTGGGCTGTACATTAGAATCATATTTTTCTTTATACTTCCTCTTCCCGCAAGGCCCAGGCCACACCTCAGACCAATTAAGCCTGAATTCCCGCCCCTGATCTCCAGCTGCAGGTATTTTAAATGTAGCCAAGGCTGAGAACCACCCGCACTAAGAGTTCAAACTTTGTAAACAGAGTGATTTGGATGGTATTAAATGAGATAGGGAACAAATAGTTCTTTGTGGTTAGGGCATAAAACAGGCGGAGAGGGGGGAGGAAGGAGCAAGTTCAGGCAGAAAATAATGAGTTCGGGTTGGGAAGTGCAGGCTGCAATGAGAAGGCTGACACCCGGAGGTGGTGCCCAAGAGCCCAGGTTGACCAGGTAGGGGCCTGGAGAGGGGCTTACTCTGAGGGAGGATTCAAGGTTTGGAACAGCTGCCATGGGAAAGGAATTGGTTCAGAGATAAGAACAACAACACAAGAATTTCTGCATCAAGGACTAGCAATGACAGGTTAAATAAGACTGCTGCACATTAGCTCTAATATTAATCCTATATTTGAATTTGACCAGCAAACATTCATCTCAATCAGCGGTGTGCTGAAGCCATCTATATCAGTTTTCAAAAGCAGACAGTGAGCCGGGCATGGTGGTGCACACTTGTAATCCTAATACATGGGAGGCTGAGACAGGAGGATTGCAGGTTTGAAGCCAGCCTCAGCAACTTAGTGAGGCTCTCAGCAACTTAGCGAGACCCTATTTCCAAATTAAAAATAAAATAGGTCTGGGGGTGTAGCCCAAAGGTAGAAGGCCCCTGGGTTCCATCCCCAGTACCCCCACCACACACATACACACAGCAGACAGTGAAATTTATAGGAATTGAAGCCATGTGTGGTGGTACACACCTGTAATCCCAGTACTTGGGAGGCTGAGACAGGAGGATTGCAGGTTTGAGGATAGCCTCAGCAACTTAGCGAGACCCTGTTTCCAAATAAAAAATAAAAATAGGGCTGGGGGTATAGCCCAGAGGTAGAAGGCCCTTGGGTTCCACCCCCAGTACCACACACAAAAAAAAAAAAAAAAGAAAAGAAAGAAAGAAATTTACAGGAATTGTTTTTGCCCGTTACTAAACATGCCATTAAGCTGGGTGTGGTGGCACACGCTTGTAATCCCAGAATTTGGGAGGCTGAGACAGAAGGATCGCAGGTTCAAAGCCAGCCTTGGCAATTTAGCGAGGCTCTCAGCAACCTAGTGAGACCCTGTTTCCAAATAAGATAAAAAAAATTGGGCTGGGAGTGTAGCTTAGAAGTAGAATGTCTCTGGGTTCAATCCCTAGTACCAAAAATAAAATAAATAAACATGTCATTATTAAAATTATACATTCTAAGCCAGGCGTGGTGGTGCACACTTGTAATCCCAGAATTTGGGAGGCTGAGACAGGAGGATTGCAGGTTCCTGGGCAGCCTCAGCTACTTAGTGAGCCCTCCACAACTTAGTGAAACTCTGTTTCAAAATAAAGAATAAAATATAGGATTGGGGTTGTAGCTCGGAGATAGAATGCCCCTGGGTTCAATCCCCAGTAAAGCAAAAAAAAATTATACATTCTATAAAAAATAAAGGTAATCCCAGTACTTGGAAGGTTCACAGCCAGCTGCAGCAATATGGTGAGGCCCTCAGCAACCCTGTTTCAAAACAAAAAATAGCTGGGGTGGTGGTGCATGCTTGTAATCCCAGTACTTGTGGGGCTGAGACAGGAGGATCGCAGGTTTGTGGTCAGCCTCAGCTACTTAGTGAGACCCTCCATAACTTAGTGAGCTCCTGTTTCAAAATAAAGAATAAAAAATAGGGCTGGGAGTGTAGCTCGGAGGTAGAATGCCCCTGGGTTCAATCCCCAGTACCATACACACAAAAATAAATAAATAAAATAAAATAGGACTGGAGGTATAGCTCAGAGACAGAATACCCTGGGGTTCAATCCCCAGTAACACAAAAATACATAAATAAAGGTAATAAATACTCATTTGTCATACCTTCCTTTTTTATTTTTTGGTTCTGGGGATTGAACCCACAGTCTAGTAGATAGATGTCAACCAAGAACATGCTCTACCACTGAGCTACATCCCCAGCACTTATTAGTTTTTTTGTTTTGTTTTGGTACTGGCTGCACCCCCAGCCTTTTATTTTGAAGCAAAGTCTCGCTAAATTGCTGAGGCTGGCCACAAACCTACGATCCTCCTGTCTCAGCCTCCCAAGTACTGGGATTACAGGGATGCACCACCATGCCTGGCTAAGCACTCTACCTTTAAGCTACATCTCCAGCCCTTTTTAAATTTTATTTCGACACAGGGTCTTGCTAAATTGTCCAGTCTGGACTTGAACTTAAAATCCTCCTGCCTCAGCCTCCCTAGTAGCTGGGATTGTTCTGGGCTTCTTTGTTCCCCAGACCATGCAGCAGAAATCCCCACTCCCAGATCTTGAGGGGTGTGGGGGGGGTACTGGGGATTGAGCCCCAGGCCATTCTACCTCCAAGCTACACCCCCAGCCCTGTTTTATTTTTATTTTGAAACAAGGTCTTGCTAGGTTGATGAGAGTCTCAGTACTTGCTGAGGCTGTCCTAGAGCCAGCAAGCCTCCTGTCTCAGTCTCCCAAGTTCTGGGATTACAAGCGTGCACCACCATGCCCGGCCTGAGTTTGTAAGTGCTGAATATAAACCAGTCACATTGAATCTGGGATTTCTTAGTCTTGACTCCAGATTCCCAGGGAAGGAGCTCATTGGCTCAACTTGCTCAGATACTCAGCTTAGGACCTGAAGTTTCTTCTCTAAAATGAGGATAGGAGCTAGATTTAAAAATAAAAATAGAAAAGAATTATGAGCTGGGCGTGGTTGTGCACGCTTATAATCCCAGTACTTGGGAGGCTGAGACAGGAGGATCACAGGTTTGCGGCCAGCCTCAGCAACTTAGGCTCTCAGCAATTTAGTGAGACCCTGTTTCCAGATAAAGAATAAAAATAGAGCTGGGGGTATAGTTCGGCAGTAGAATGCCCCTGGATTCAATCCCCAGTACCGCAAAAAAAAAAAAAAAAGTCTGCAAGTAGGGAGACTCTCATCAACCTAGCAAGGCTGTTTCCAAATAAGAAAATCATTCTGGGGGTATAACTCCAACATAGAATGCCTCTGCGTTCAATCCCCAGTATCACACACACAAAAAAAAGTCTGTATCTCTATGTCCATTTTTTCCTTAGAGGAAAATGCATTATTTGTGCCCAGAGTCCACTCAGTATTGTAAAATATGACAGCTATCTCCTGAGACCAGCCATCCAAAACTTTACAGGAGACCTCACTGTTCTTATTTCAGCCTAAGACAAAACCAAGATACCACATATCGGTATCATCTCTGGCAGAGACATGAACAGCTCCTGAGGGGGTCAAACAAAGTCCAAGCCTGCGTGGCGCTGGCCCAGCTGCGTGTCGTGGGGGGGTATGTTTTAATCTAGTACCGTTCACTGTGAGTGAGACTGAATCTCCCCCATGGCTCCCTGTGAGCTGTCTGTGGCTGGCGGGTGTCCGGGATGTCGAGGGCAGCTGGGTTAGGGCCGGCTGGTCTCTTCGTTCATTACCTTCTCGCTGACCAGCCTGAGGTCAAAGGAGAGCACAGCACAAATATGCGAGCACTTGAGCGGGAGCCAGGGCAGAGACCGGGACTTGGGCAGGATGGTTGACTCCCATTACTAGACTGTGAGCCGTGGAGGTGGGGCTGCCTAGAGTCTACACTCCAGATTATCCGGACATTCCATAGCTCCTCACAGGAGGGGCCTTGGTACCTTGTGTTTTTTTTTTTTTGTTGTTGTTGTTTGTTTCTTTGTTGGCAGTGCTGAGGATCAAACCCGGGGCCTGGAGAGTTCTAGGCAAGCACTTTACCACTGAGCTACATCCCTACCTCCCATGGTATATTTTTAAGAGGAAAAGATTTATTCCCAACTCCTAAAATGTATGAAACATAGAACACTCCTTAGCTCTGAGTCCTGCCAAATATTAAGACTTTACACAGTTGGGAGGCGGAGACCAGAGGATCCGGGTTTGCGGCCAGCCTCAGCCCTCTCTCTCTCTCTCTCTCTCTCTCTCTCTCTCTCTCTCCGTGTCTCTCTCTCACTCTCTACCTAGTGAGGTCCTCCACAACTTCGTGAGACCCGGTTTCAAAATAAAGTATAAAAAAATAGGGCCGGGGGTGTAGCGCAGAGGTAGAACGCCCCTGGGTTCAATCCCCGGTACCGCAAAAAAAAAAAAAAAAGACTCTACAGAGTGCCAAACAGAGTGGCATGAACCTGTAGTCCCAGCACGTGGTAGGCTGAGACATGAGGGGCCCTTGAGACCAAGAGTTTGGGACCACACTGGGCAACATAGTGAGACTCTGTCTCAAAAACAAAGAAAGAAGTAGGGCCTGGTGGCACATGCCTGTAATCCCAGTAGTTGGGAGGCTGAGACGGGAGGGTCCCAGGTTTGAGGCCAGACTCAGCAACGTAAGACCCTGTTTCAAAATAAAAAGTAAAAAGTGCTGGGAGTGTAGCTCAGAGGTAGAATGCCCCTAGGTTCAATCTCTAGTACCATGAAAAATAAATAAATAAATACAATTAAAAATAAAACTGGGTGGGGGTGTAGTTCAGAGGTAGAAGCCTCTGGGTTCTATCCCCAATACCACAAAAATAAAATAAATAAATAGATAAATAAATAAATAAGTGAAATGTTGACTGAGTATGCAGCAAATATTTCTCAAGAAGTTTTTAGGAACAATGGGTGTGGTAGCACATAACTGTAATCCTGAGAGGCTGAGACAGGAGGATTACAGGTTCGAGGACAGCCTCAGCAAGTAGTGAGACTCTAATCAACCTAGTGAGACCCTGTTTCGAAATAAAAATAGGGGTAGTGAGTGTAGCTCAGAGTTGGAATGCCCTTGGGCTCAATTCCCAGTACTAAAAAACAAAACTCCACAAAAAAACAAAAAACGCAGCTAGTCCTCCTGGATGGGCTTGATGATCCTTTGATTTCCTCTGTGTGTGTGTGTGTGTGTGTGTGTGTGTGTGTGTGTGTGTAGTACTGGGGATTGAGCCCAGGGGCAGTCTACCTCCGAGCTACACCCCCAGCCCTATTTTTTATTCTTTATTTTGAAAGCAGGTCTCGCTAAATTGCAGAGGCCTCACTAAGTAGCTGAGGCTGGCTGCGAACCCGGATCCTCCTGTCTCAGCCTCCCAAGTACTGAGATTACAAGCGTATGCCACCATGCCCGACTTGTATTTCATTTTTTATTTTGAAATACGGTCTCATTAAATTGTGGAGGGCCTCGCTAAGTTGCTGGGGCTGGCCACGAACCTGCTATCTTGCCTCTTGAGTACTAGGATTACATGCAATGCCACCATGCCCTGCTTACCCCCAGCCCTTTTTTTATTATTATTTATTATCATTATTATTTTGTGTGTGTGTGGTACTGGGGATCGAACCTAGGGGCATTCTACTTCTGAGCTATACCACCAGCCCTGTTTTATTTTTTATTTTGAAACAGGGTCTAAGTTGCTATAGGCATGGGCCACCACGTCTGGCCCATGTGTTTTATTTAAACTGTATTTAGATTACTGATTTTTAGGAAATTAAATTTTTGAGCCAGACATGGTGGTGCACACTTGTAATCCCAGTACTTGAGAGACTGAGACAGGAGGTTTGCAGGTTCGCAACTAGCCTCAGCAACTTGTGAGACCCTCTGCAACTTACTGAGACCCTGTTTCAAAATAAAGAATAAAATAGGGCTGGGGGTGTGGCTCGGAGGTAGAATGCCCCTGGGTTTAATCCCCAGTACCACACACAAAAATTTTTTTTGTACTTACAGAGCATGTTGGCTCACACCTGTTATCCCAGTACTTGGGAGGCTGAGGTAGAAGAATCACAGGTTTGAGGCCAGCCTCAGCAACTTAGCGAAACCCCATTTCAAAATAAAAAATGATGCCGGGCGTGGTGGCACATGCCCATAATCCCAGTACTTAGAAGGCCAAGACAGGAGGATCTCAGGTTCAAAGCCAGCCTCAGCAACTTAGCGAGGCTCTCATCAACCTAATAAGACTCTGTTTCCAAATAAGAAAAAAATTGGACTGGGGTGTAGCTGGGAGGTAGAATGCCTCTGGGTTCAGTTCCCAGTGCCACACACACACACACACACACACACACACACACACACATACACACACACACAAAGTACCAATTAAAAAAAAAACCACTAACAGAAAGGCTATTTGATAACAAAGTATTGAACATCTCATGTAATTTATTGAATACTGTACTGAAAGGGAAAACCAAAGTGGTAGCACAGGGACATTTTAGCACCATCATAAAGTCTAAAAAGCTTAAACCAAACCATCATAAGTGGAAACAGAGAAGCGCTGTACATTCAGCACAAACCATACTTTTTTTTTTTTTTTGCGGTACCGGGGGTTGAACTAGGGGCGTTCTACCTCTGCGCTGCACCCCCAGCCCTATTTTTTTATACTTTATTTTGAAACCGGGTCTCATGAAGTTGCGGAGGACCTCACTAAGTAGAGAGAGAGAGAGAGAGAGACAGGGAGAGAGAGAGAGAGAGAGAGAGAGAGAGCTGAGGCTGGCCGCGAACCCGGATCCTCTGGTATCTGCCTCCCAAAGTACTGGGATTACAAGCGTGCGCCACCACGCCTGGCAGCACAAACCATACTTTGAATTTTGCATTCTGGTCTTTTTCTGAGCTAGCATTATGCAGAATGGTGGTCAGCCAGGCCATCGGGAGGGGAATCAACTGGACACTCTCCACTGTGCGTGTGGCAAGTTCTGGTGTTCAGTAGGTTAGGTATATTAAGTGTGCGTGTGTGTGTGTGTGTGTGTGTGTGTGTGTGGTACTGGGGATTGAACCCAGGGGCATTCTACCTCAGAGCTATACCCCCAGCCCTATCTTTTATTTTTATTTTGAAACAAGATCTCACTAGGTTGATGAGAGTCTCACTATTTGCTGCGGCTGTCCTCGAACCTGCGATCCTCCTATTTCAGCCTCCCAAGTACTAGGATTAAAGGCGTGCACCACCACGCCTGGCTTAAATGTGCTTTTTTTTTTTTTTTTTTGCGGTACCGGGGACTGAACGCAGGGGCGTTCTACCTCCGCGCTACACCCCCAGCCCTATTTTTTAATGCTTTATTTTTGAAACTGGGTCTCACGAAGTTGCGGAGGGCTTCACTAGGTAGAGAAAGAGAGAGAAACAGGGAGCGAGAGAGAGAGAGAGAGAGAGAGAGATAGATCAATCGATCAATCGATCGATCGCGCGCGCGCGCGCGTGCGCGCTGAGGTTGGCCGCGAACCCGGATCCTCCAGTCTCTGCCTCCCAAAGTACTGGGATTACAAGCGTGCGCCACCACGCCCGGCTTAAATGTGCTTTTGATTTACAGTATTCTCAATTTTCCCTGGGCTTATCAGGCCACCATCCCATCGTAAATAGGGGTGCACACAGCCACTATCCTCAAGGGACTTGCTAGTTTACTTGAGGAAGCCCATAAGGGAAGAGCAGTGGGCCGATGGGCTGGCGCGTGGGGAATTTCAGTGCTAAAGGATCAGTGTATGTCAGGACTGCCCGAGAAGGAGTATGTCACCCAGATGTTTAGGTGGGGCGTGACCCAGGATGGTCCTCCTGAGGAGATGATGTCTTCCAGTGCATCTTCCAACCAGGTGAGTAGGAGTTTGCAAAAGAAAAGTGTGGGGGCAGGGGTGGCAAAATGTTCCAAGAAAGGGAAGCCTGTGCTCAGGCTGAGACACCAGAGAGTTCGGCCTCCAGGGACTGACCGTCCTCACAAATCCAGCAGGGCCTCTGGGCTGTGGTTGACACGCTCATTGTTAATGCTCTTCTTCCTAATGTTCCCAAACTGGAACATGTACGGTGCAGTTGATTTCATTGGCCATCATCTGATCCCAGGCTTACCAGGAGCCCTGTGAGGTAGGTAGTGTTGCACCTCCATTCAGAGGAGGAGCCTGAGGCCTGGCACTGTCACGTGGCTTCATGAGTCTGTAGGAGTCTTGGGAAGCTGAGGCTGCGCCAACCTGCCCAGGACTCCTGTTACTCCCCAGAGCTGCCTTGGGTAAGGGGTCACCTGAAAGGGCGCCTGATATATTCCTCCATACTTGTGGGGCAAAAGAGCATCCTTTGCAGCCCGTCGTGGTGATGCACACCTGTAATCTCAGTACTTGGGAGGCTGAGACAGGAGGATTACAGGTTTGAGGATAGCTTTAGCAAGTAATGAGACTCTCATCAACCTAGTGACACCCTGTTTCAAAATAAAAATAACATAGGCTGGGGGTGTAGCTCATAGTTAGAATGCCCCTGGGTTCAATCCCCAATACCACAATAAATAAATAAATAAATAAATAAATAAATAAATAAATAATAAAATTGGGCGGGGAGTGTAGCTCAAGGATAGAATGCCCTTGGGTTCAAGCCCTAGTAACACTATCCTTTGCCTCTCAGGAAGCCGATGGAGGTACAAGGCTCAGAGTCTCTGCAATCCTGCAGGGTGATTAGGCACACGGGTACTGACACAGGCCTGGCCTAATCTGCCACTTGTTAGCAGCTGTGTGACCTTGGACAAGTTACCTGCCTGACTCTGAGGCTCAGGGATCCCTCATCCAGCTGACTGGACCTGAGTCCCTCCCCTCTTCACCAGCAAGGGTGGCACCCAGAGCTCCAGGGTCTCACCCAGTGCCAAGACCACTGTGGGGGAAGGGGCTGGGATGACAGCGTGCTCATCAGACTCGTGGTATAACACACACAGCCACTGGCTCTGCCCGAGTGGTCCCTTCCAGGTATCTTTTGTGAGTCTGCCTATAGTCACCCAGCCAAGACCAGCCAGCAGCCAGTCCTCCCTGGGGACTGTGTACTTTCCAGAAAGCAGAAACAGGCTGCCTGCTGATCAGGGACCCTCGGGCCTCTCTTCTCTTCTTTTTTCCCCACGAAGGAACTCTATTTTTGCCCCTAAACACTATCTATACCTGCAAATAACCTTTTCTCCTTTGCAAACCCTCTAATTTTCCCTCCCTCAGGTTCCTTGGCTTTTTGGAAAACAAAAGCCAAAAAAGCTTTCTCTGCTCTGCCTCAGACCTTTTTCAAGTTTTCATAGTTCAGAGCTAACTCTCTGCTTGAATGAGAGGGATAGAGGGGAACAAATGGGGAGGGCCAGATATTAAAATCTCAAAATATAGCCAGGTATAGTGACACATGCCTGTTATCCCAGGACTTGGGAGGCTGAGACAGAAGGATCGCAGGTTTGAGGCCAGCCTCAGCAACTTAGTGAGACCCTGTTTCAAAAATAAGAAATAAAAGGGGCTGTGGGTGTAGCTCAGAGGTAGAACGCCCCTGCATTCAGTGCCCAGTACCAAAAAAAAATCCTGAAACACAAGAGACAACTGAGGCCGGGTGTGGTGGCGCACGCTTGTAATCCCAGTACTTGGGAGGTGGAGACCAGAGGATCGGGGTTCAAGGCCAGCCTCAGCTACTTAGTGAGGCCCTTTGCAACTTCGTGAGACCCGGTTTCAAAATAAAGTATAAAAAATAGGGCTGCAGGTGTAGCTCGGAGGTAGAACGCCCCTGGGTTCAATCCCCGGTACTGCAAAAAAAAAAAAAAAAAAAGAGAGACAACTGAGGTCCCTGAACTATAGAAGCAGGGTAGAGATAGAAAGGGACAGATCCAAGAGATGTGCAGAAGAAAGAACCACTAATACAATATGTACAGACCAATTCAGCGTGGAGTCACAAAATCCATGTCTGAAGCAGCACTATGACCCTGGTCAACAGAACAAAGTAATCAGTAGTTGTCCTTGCAAGTTGACCTTCAGTTACCTGCAAGGACATTAGTTGACTCATCATCAATCCACTGAACACAATAGAAATAAATATGTACATTTTAGATTGATTAGGCCGGATGATGGGTGCAGGAGGATTTATATGATTTTTGTTTGTGCATTTAAAACTTTACATACGCCGGGCGTGGTGGCGCACCCTTGTAATCCCAGTACTTTGGGAGGCAGAGACCGGAGGATCCGGGTTCGTGGCCAGCCTCAGCTCTCTCTCTCTCTCTCTCTACCTAGTGAGGCCCTTTGCAAGTTCGTGAGACCCGGTTTCAAAATAAAGTATAAAAAATAGGGCCAGGGGCATAGCGTGGAGGTAGAACGCCCCTGGGTTCAATCCCCAGTACCGCAAAAAAAAAAAAAAACTTTACATAGGGAGCTGGGCGTGGTGGTGCACGCTTGTAATCCCAGTACTTGGGAGGCTGAGATAGGAGGATCACAGGTTGGCAGCCAGCCTCAGCTACTTAGTGAGGTCCTCCACAACTTAGTGAGACCCTGTTCCAAAATAATAAAAACAAAAGAGGGCTGGGGGTGTAGTTCAGAGGTAGAATGCCCCTAGGTTCACTCCCTAGTACTGCAAAAAAAAAAAACCCCAAAAACAAAAAACCAAAACTTTACATAGGGCCTAGGGATGTAGCTCAGTGGTAGAGTACTTACCCAGTAGGCATGAGGTCCTGGGTTCTATCCCCAACACTGCAAAATAAATAAATAAAACATTGCATAATAATATATATATATATATTTTTTTTTTTTGCGGTACTGAGATTGAACCCAGGGGAATTCTACCTCCAAGCTACACCCCAGTCCTATTTTCTTATTCTTTATTTTGAAACCAGGTCTCACTAAGTTGTGGAGGGCCTCACTAAGTAGCTGAGGCTGGCCGCAAACCCGGATCCTCCTGTCTCAGCCTCCCAAGTACTGGGATTACAAGTGTGCTCCACCACACCCGGCTTGCATAATAATATTTTAAAGTAAGTAAACAGATCCATTTGAAATGCAACTTTTAAGCCAGGCATGGTAGCATATGCCTGTAATCCCAGTACTTGGGAAGTTGAGACAGGAGGATAGCAGGTTCACGGTCAACCTCAGCAACTTAGTGAGACCCTGTTGTTGTTGTTGTTTTTAATGGGTGTGGGGATGTAGCTCAGAGGGAGAGTGCCCCTGGGTTCAATTCCCAGTAACTAACACACACACACACACACACAAACACACACGCGCGCGCGCGCACACACACACACACACACACACACACACACACACACAAATAAATAAAAAGCAACTTTTAGCTGGGCACAGTGGTGTACACCTGTAATCCCAGTACTTGGGAGGCTGAGACAGGAGGATCACAAGTTTACCACCAGCCTCAGCAACCTGGTGAGGCCCTCTGCAACTTACTGAGACCCTATTTCAAAATAAATAAATTAAATAAAATTGGGCTGGGGGTGTAGCTCAGAGGTAGAATGCCTCAGGGTTCAATTCCCAGTACCACAAAACAAACGAACAAGTAAATAGCAACTTTTTTTTTTTGCTTGGCTGGTGGCACATGCCTGTAATCCCAGTACTTGGGAGGCTGAGACAGGAGGATTGCAGGTTTGAGGACAGCCTCAGCAATGTGGTGAGACTCTCAGCAACCTAGCGAGACCCTATTTTAAAACAAAAAATAAAAAAGGACTGGGGGTGTAGCTCAGAGATATAATGCCCCTGGATTCAATCCCCAGTACCACACACACTAAAAATAGCAACTTTTTATGAGACATCAACCTTTATATCACAAGAATATTTGAACTAATATTTCAGATTCAATGTGAACACTTCATTTTACTATTCAGTTGTTCTCCATAACCCTTAGTGTTTCTTATTCTTTGTTGTTTTTGTTTTTAGTACTGGGAATTGAACCCAGGGGTATTCTGCCTCCAAGCTACACCCCCAACCCTTTTTATTTTTTATTTTTATTTATTTTTATTTTTATTTTATTTATTTATTTATTTATTTATTTTTTGAAACAGAGTGTCACTAAGTTGCTAACCGTCTGGCTAAGTTGCTGAGGCTGGCCTCAAACCTGCTATCCTCCAGTCTCAGCCTCCCAAGTTCTGGGATTACAAGCATGTGCCACTGTCACTGTGCCTGACAGTTTTTTGTGGTTTTGGCTTGTTTGTTTGTTTTATGGTACTGGGGATCAAACCCAGGGCCTCCAACATGCTAAGCAAGCACTCTACCAGTGAGCTACATTCCCAGCCAAACTCTTAGTTGTGATCTAATGAACTTTCAAAATGTAAGGTCTCTTGCTGAAAATTGAGAAGAAATATACAGGCCAAGAGAGTAAGTAATAAGGGGAAAAAACTAAAATTACAAGCAGCTGTGTTCTTTTCATAGAGGTGAACGTAAAGCCAAAAAGGAAAAAGAGACTATTGCGACATGGCTGCACTTGGCTGTACTCTCAGCGTCATGGGTTAATGGGGAGAGAAGGGGACAAGAGCCCCAGGGAATGGAGCTGGAGAAAATGACCCTACCAGCAGACTAGCCCCCAGGGGAGTGGGCAGCAGACCAAGACACAGTGTCCGAGGGAGGGACGTGCAGTACTTGGAGTCAGACAGGCGGAAGCACCTTTGTTCTGGGTCATCAGTTTATTCAGAACAAGACTATAGCCAGAAGTTGGGGGTTTAGAGAATGCTAGCCAGTTCCTCAAAGGGAGAGGTTGACAAATGTGCGCAGAGTGTCCCAGTCATGTGGTCCAAGGGTCAAGGCAGGAAGTAGAAAGACAACACAAGACACGAGGCAATGCCCAGCCCTGACACCTGGCAGAGAGCGATCCTGAGGCCCTTCCTGAAGGGAAGGACGGGAAACAACTTCAGATACAAACCCTCCTGTGGTCTTCATGGGGGGCGGATTGGTTTCAGGACCTCCCCAAATAGCCAAATCCCAGGATGCTCAAGTCTCTCCTATGAAATGGCATAATATTTGCATGCAACCAATGCACACCTGTAATCCCAGTACTTGGGAGGCTGAGCTAGGAGGATCGCAGGTTCGAGACTAGCCTCAACAACTTGGTGAGACCCTGAACAACTTAGCAAGACCCTGTTTCGAAACAAAAAATAGAAAGGGCTAGGGGTGTAACTTAAAGATAGAATGTCCCTGCATTAAATCCCCAGTACCTTGCCCTCCCCCCCACGCACACATGAGAAAGAATTAAAAATATAAAGAGGTTTCTCTTACTTCTGGGGTGACCCGTATTCTCCCTTGAATGCGCATTTCTTATTTTCCTAAATAAATCTCTACTTATGTCTCTTTTTTTTTTTTTTTTTTTTGCGGTACTGGGGATTGAACCCAGGGACGTTCTACCTCCGCGCTACACCCCCGGCCCTATTTTTTTATACTTTATTTTGAAACCGGGTTTCACGAAGTTGCGGAGGGCCTCACAAGGTAGAGAGAGAGAGAGAGAGAGAGAGAGAGATGAGGCTGGCCGCGAACCCGGATCCTCCGGTCTCCACCTCCCAAAGTACTGAGATTATCTACTTATGTCTCTTAAAAAAATAAAGAAATAAAAAGGTATGGGGTCTAGCCCTTTCTCAGAGGAAAAACCTGGGGTTCAATCCCTAGTACCCAAAAAAAAATTCTGCGTGTGCTCAGTACAAACACAGTTTTTTCCCCCAATATTTTTGATCCATGGTTGGTGAGTCTGAGGATGGGAGCCATGGGTGTGGAGGTCAGATGCACAGATCAGGAGAGTGATTCGACTCTTTCCTTTCCTTCTCAATTTCTTAAGGTACCTCCTGTCTGCTGAGTGGCGTCTGTGAGACCCGTGTTTGCGGCCTCCTGGTTTTAGCTCGGTCTTCTCTGACGGTCTCTAACTTCAGGGCCAAAGGGAGAGAGACGTGCTGACAACAGGGTCTGTGGTACAGAAAGTCTTTGCTCCAGGGGAAGTAGAAGCCTGTGCAGGAATGAGGAAAAGCCTAGGGAGCTAGGAACTGGGGTCAAAAGACTGGAGTTTGATTTCACTCTGCAATTTACTATCCATAAGCCAGTCGTCGGCCTAAGCTTAATTAATCAACAAGTATTTAGTGAGCCTCTATGGCCAGGAACTGTGTCAGGCACTGGGCCTTATGTTCTTTTTCAAAATAAGGATGGTGGAGTAGATGTTCTCTAAGGATTACCATTGCGGCCAAGCGTTCTCAAGGCTCCGGGTTTGATCTCCAGCACCACGCAAAAACAAAAACAAAACAAAAATTGTGGCTATAATTTCAGAAACTACAATCCATGCTACACAGTCTGCCAGTACCAGAATATTTGATAGCAAGAGTGCCCCCCAGATAATTCAGGATGTATGAGCTCATTTTATAGCAGCAAATAGACCCTCCCCGCCTCCCCTACAGAATCCTCAGAACTATCGAGGGGAAGGGAGAGGGAGAGGCTGTTTGTGTTATACAGTCTCTTATCTTGCTAATCTTTAAAACTGTTTAAGTGTTTACCCTTATTTTTCGAATTCCTTAGAATTTAAATGGTGTGAGTTTAACTAGTCCTGAGCACATTCCTCAAACACTCTTATTTAAACAAAGGCCAGCCACGGTGATTACATAGCCAGGTTTTTTCCAACCCTTGGAGACTTTATCACAATTTTATCTTAGGGCCAAACATCCATACCTCCAAAATGTTTTGCATTTAAATCGTTTTTTCAGAAGTTAGCTGTCGGATCCAGAGTGCTCTATAGAGCCATCCATACCAGTTCAGGCAGATGGGGAGGGCGGCACCACAGCCACCATCACCGTCATCACCACCCGTCCACTCTCCCACTGGAGCTAAATGGTGGAGGGTGGAGAGGAACAGGGATCCTGTTATCCCAGCGATTTGGAAGGCTGAGGCAGGAGACTGCAAGTTTGAGGTCAGCCTGGGTAATTTAGTGAGACATTTCTGTTTTTTGGAAACAGGGTCTCACTAGGTTGATGAGAGTCTCACTACTTGCGGAGGCTGTCCTCGAACATGTGATCCTCCTGTCTCAGCCTCCCAAGTACTGGGATTACAAGCATGTGCCACCACGCCCGGTTTAGTGAGATATTTCAAAACATAAATAAATACATAAAAAGGGCTGGGGGTATAGCTCAGTGGTCAGTATCCCTAGGTTCAAGCCTCAGTAACACACACACACACACACACACACACACACACACACAGATCATAGGCATTTTTTTGTGTGTGTGTGGTACTGGGGATTGAACCCAGGGACATTCTACCTCTGAGCTACACCACCAGCCCTATTTATTTATTTACTTATTTATTTTTGTGGTACTAGGGATTGAACCCAGGGGCATTCTACCTCCAAGCTGTACCCCCAGCCCTATTTTATTCTTTATTTTGAAACAGGGTCTCATAGTACTTGGGAGGCTGAGACAGGAGGAGCACAGGTTGGTGGCCAACCTCAGCTACTTAGTGAGGCCCTCCGCAACTTAGTGAGACCCTGTTTCAAAATAAAATTTAAAAAATAGGGCTGAGGGGTGTAGTTCAGAGGTAGCATGTCCCTGGGTTCAATCCCCAGTACCACAAAAAACAAAATAAAACAAAATGTGGCTGGGGGTGTAGCTCAAAGGTAGAATGCCCCTGGGTTCCATTCCTAGTACCACAACAACAACAAAAAGAAACAAAACAAAAAAAATCATAAAAGTACTTTGAAGTACTTACTATGGACTAAGCACTGTGCTGAATGCTGTGTGTGTGTGTGTGTGTGTGTGTGTGTGTGTGTGTGTGTGTATTTTATTTGTATATATACTGAGATTGGATCCAGGGCCTCACGCATGCTAGGCAAGCACTCTACCACTGAGCCACAACCCCAGCCCCTATATTTTCCTTTCTGCTATTTCATTCATTTAGTCAACACATTTGTTTTAACATCTACTGGGTAGTAAGTGTGGGGGGACCTGAGTGAATAAAAATCCCTGCTCTTGGCCTGAGGGTATTGCTTAGTGGTAGAGTTCACCCTTAGCATGCTCAAGGCCCTAGGTTCAATTCCCAGCAAAACACACACACACGCACGCACACACACACACACGCACTCACGCACACACGCACACATGCACACACACACACACACACACACATGCACGCACACACACACACGTTTATTTCTTGCTCACATTACACAATGGGTTGGCAGATCGCTCTGCTGGCCAGAGGCACCCAGCAGCCCAGGCTGATGGAGGCTCAGATTCTAGACATGTTCTGCAATCACCAGGACAGGGAGAAGACCACGAGGAAATGATGAGGGAACTCTGGCTCTTGGAGCTTCTGCCCCAAGGTGACACACACAAGTTCTTTCACATTTTATTGACCAGATTCAGTCACATAGTTGGGATTAATACCAGACGGAATGGGGAAGTACAATCCTACCAGGGGCCTAGGAGAGGAGAATCAAGATATTTGCAAACACCCATAAGGACCACTACAACTCACACTTTTGATCACCAAATACCTTTGAACCCAGGAAGGTTCTACCACTGAGTTACACCCCCAGCTCTATTTTACTTTATTTATTTATTTATTTACTTATTTATTTACTTATTTATTGTGGTACTGGGGATTGAACCCAGGGCATTCTACCCCCAGCCCTATTTTTTATTCTTTATTTTGAAACAGGGTCTCACTAAGTTGCAGAGGGCCTCACTAAGTAGCTGAGGCTGGCTGCGAACCTGCGATCCTCCTGTCTCAGCCTCCCAAGTACTGGGATTACAAGCGTGCTCCACCATGCCCAGCTCTATTTTAGTTTTTTTTTGTGTGTGTGTGTGGTAGTGAGGATTGAACCCAGGGGCATTCTACCTCCAAGCTATACCCCCAGACCTATGTTTTTTTCCTTATTTTGAAACAGGGTCTCACTAAGTTGCAGAGGGCCTCACTAATTAGCTGAGGCTGGTCGCAAACCTGCTATCCTCCTGTCTCAGCCTCCCAAGTACTGGGATTACAAGCATGCACCACCACGCCCGGCTTATTTATGTATTTTTGTAATACTGGGGATAGAACCTGGGGCATTCTACTTTCTTGTTTTAACACGGTCTCGCTAGATTGCTGGGAGTCTCACTACTTGCTGAAGCTGTCCTGGAACCTGTGATCCTCCTGTCTCAGACTCCCAAATATGCGCATGTGCCATTGTGTCTGGCCTATTTTATGTTTTATTTTGAAACAGGGTCTCAATAAATTATTGCATGCTGGCCTCAATCCTCCTGTCTCAGCCTCCTAAGTACTGGGATAACAGGCATGAGCCATCATGCCCAGCTGAATTTTTAGACTTTCTTTTGCCTTTCTTTCCTACTTGCAGGCTCTTCTCTCTCTCTCTCTCTCTCTCTCTCTC
>PVJS01032903.1:0-22485 GCA_004027185.1 Glis glis | reverse complement strand
CCCCCGGCCCTATTTTTTATACTTTATTTTGAAATCGGGTCTCACGAAGTTGCAGAAGGCCTCACTAGGTAGAGAGAAAGAGAGAGAGAAAGAGACAGGGAGAGAGACAGAGAGAGAGAGAGAGAGAGAGAGAGAGAGCTGAGGCTGGCCGCGAACCCGGATCCTCTGGTCTCCGACTCCCAAAGTACTGGGATTACAAGAGTGCACCACCACGCCCGGCTTAAACCTAGTATATTCAAATAATGCCACCTTATTTGGTATTTATACATCTAGACTTATTTTGTAAATAATGTGATGAACATGCATATGTTTATGTATATCAAATATCTAGAGGCTGTATTTATATTTAAGCTTTCCTCTGTATATAATTTTAGTTGTATATTTTATAATCTGCTACCATTTTTAAAAAGTCTAGTCTGATGCTATTTAATTTTATGTGTAATAGTAAAATTATATTTATTATTATTTTCATTGCTATTTGTGTTGATTGGACTTTTCTATTTTCTTAATTTCTTTTGGATTTCATAAGATTATTTTATCTTTTCAAATTTTGTTCTATTATTTTGAAATTAATACATACTTCATGCAAACTCACCCTATGTCTCAGAACACTTTATCTCCCTTCATTGCTTGCCAGTAACTATGTTCTTAGTGTCATAGGTTTTAATTTCATTTATTTTTTGTATAAACATCAAATGTTATTATTTTTGTAGTTTTATTCTGTTGAATATTCCAGAAATTTCATTCCTGTATATTATAATAGCTTTGCAAGCTTCTCTTGGTATTTTAACCTGAAAACTTATCAGAAACAAATTCCTCTTGTCCTTTCTTTATTTTTAATCTTTTAAATCTAAGACCCAGAAACTAGACCAGAGGCTTTGTAATTACTAGAAGAGGGCATAGAACCAACCCTCCAACATATATGCACTGGTAGAAACTTTCTCAATAAGACCCCCAAAGTTCAGGAAATTAAACCAGAGTCAATAAATGATATAGCATTAGATTTAAAAGCTTCTGTGCAGCAAAAGAAAGCATCAAAAGTCTAAAGAGAGATCCTACAGAATGGAAAAAGATCTTTGCCAGCTACTTCTCTGATAGAATAAAAATATCTAGAATATACAAAGAACTTTTAAAAACATAATTAAAAAGGCAAATAACAAATAAAAAAATAAAAATGAGCAACTGAACTGAATAGACAACTCTTAAAAGAAGAAATACAAAGGGCCAATGAATAGAGGAAAATCTGTTCAACAACATTAGCCATCAGAGAAATGCAAATAAAATCTACACTGAGATTCCATCTAACTCCAGTTACAATGGTGATCATTAAAAAATACAAACAATAATAAATGCTGGCAAGGATGTGGGGAAATAGAAACCCTTACACACTGTTGGTGAGATTGCAAAACAGTACAACCACTATGGAGATCACTGTGGAGGGTCCTCAGAAGACTGAGAATCTAACTACTATATTACCCAACTTTATCACTCCTGGGTATCTTTCCAAAGGAATTGAAGTCAGAATATTCAGTGATACATGCATATCCATGTTTATAGCAGCACAATTCACAATAGCCAAATTATAAAACAAGCTTAGTTGTTCAACAGATGAATGGATTAAAAAACTGTGACATATACACACAATGGAATCTTAGTCATAAAGAACAAAATTATGCAATTTGCAGGAAGTTGAATGGAACTAGAGATTATTATACTTAGTGAGATTAGCTAGTTTCAGAAAGTCGAGGGATGTTTGTTTTCTGTGCTATGTGAAAAAAGAGAGAGAAATAGGGTAACAAAAGGGACTTCAGATAAAGGAGGAGGGGCTCCAGTAAAGTGATGGAGGGGGTTTAGCAGAGAGAGGGAGGGAGGGAGGGAGGGAACTTGATGAAGGCAACAGTTCAAATAATACTGTGTACATACGCAAAATTAACACGGATCTCATTGACATGCATGGGGAAGGGAGAGAGTGGGGTGGGTCCAGAGGGAAGCATACCTAGTGCTGTGTGCACGTGTGTTCCTATCACTCTGCACCTCATTATGATGTATAGGTACAAAGCACCAATAAAGTGCATTTACAAAATGAAATATAAATACGTATGCACAATATAAAAATTTAAATGGTACTATAAAATATTTAATAATTGTAACAACAAACAAAATCCTAGAAATCCTATGCCTAACTTCTCTTCAGCTCTTAATTTCAATTTCAGTAGTAGATGTCTTCAAATAATTTAGTTTTCCGGTAGTTAAATTTCCTTAGATCTCTAAATAATGTATTATTATTAATTATTATAATTAATATATTATTAATGCATCTTAATTAATTAATTATTGCTTAATGGATTAATTTTTGTGGTACGGGGGATTGAACCCATGGGTATTGTACCTCTGAGCTGCACCTTTAGCCCCCCTTTTTATTTTTCATTTTGAAATAGGATCTCACTAGGTTGCTGACAGTCTTGTTAAGTTGCTGAGGCTGGTCTTGAACCTGTGACCCTCCTGTCTCAGTCTTCCAAGTACTGGGATGACATTCGTGTACCACAATGCACAGTCATTTTTTAATTTGTTAAGGAAAAAATGGCATTTGCAGCCTTCCACCTCCTCTGAAAAATATGGTTTCTTCCTTTGCATCTCCTCTCGACATTCTAGTATTCATCTTTTGCCAGATGCCACATTCTCTTCTATTCTCTTTGTGCTAGAAATTGGTATCATTTTATTATTATCCTAGTCTAGTCTATCAAGTAATTAAGTGCATTTTTTGTTTCTCTTTTTAACTTTGATTTCTCTCAGATTGTGTCTTTGCCATTTTCTATGTATTTTCAATGTGTAACAGTAAAGTATCATGGTCAAAGTCAAGGAAATTATATAGCACAGAACATTTGGTTGGAATGTGACTGAGGTAGGTGGAGGTTAGTGAACAGGTGATCTGAGAATTTGTCAAAGCCAGATTGTGAGGGGTCCTATTACATGTCATACTTAGAGTCATATAATTTGACAACAGAATGTGAAATAATTTCTCAGTGGAAAGATTCTAAGTAGTTATTATCTTGTTGACACCAAGAAATATCAATTCAGCAGCTGGTATCAAGAATGAACTGGAGCAGATAGAAGAAAAAAAATTAAGATAATTTACATCAATCAAGGGGAGAACTTACTAGTAGAAGTTGTGAGGTTAGAAGAACAATTTTGATGGGATGTGTGAGCTAGGTAACCAAAATTTTAATAGAAGTTGATAATTAATTAAACTTAAAGGTATGTGAGAGATAAAAAGATTAGTTTAAGCCAGGATTCTGGAAACTTATTTTTTCCCCATGAAGGTCCAGAGTTTGCCAACACCTGGTTTAAACAAATGAGTGAATTATGGTGACATTACCTGAGATGGGCACAAAAAAGGAATATGTGTAGTAGGAAAATGATGCATTAAACTTTGAATATAACCAGTTTAAAATGACCAATTTTCTTAACTCCAACAATCCAGATCTAAAATTCAATCTTGGTCCAAAGTAGAGTGTCCATGGCAAAAATTGCTACTTTGCACCCATGCTCAGACTTTGATTGATAATATAGATTATACAATTTATAATAACAATAGCAATGGTACAAATTGGTTCACTTTTAAAGAAACAAAATACAATACTTTGCTGGTAATTATATGACAGTGTAGTTTTATAAAGGATCCTTTAAATAAGCAGGTGCAGAATGGCAAGTTCTGGGGCATATTTCTGAATGCCTTAAGTCTTAAGAAAAATAACTCCCCTTTTTTGTTTCATGAAATAAAAGTCTGCTCCAGGTTTCTCTTCTCTCATGATATAACTAAATCTAGACCTCTAGTGCTATAAGCAGTGAGCAGGGAGAAGCTGGTAATATCCTTTGGACAAGACAATGCTGGTATTGCTACTGGAAGGCAATCCTTTGGGACTTTGGCATGGTGGGAAAATTGATCTTGACAGTCTTTACTTAGTCAAGATTAAAGGGATGGGGGCAAATTAAATATTCTAAAAAGATAAAAGTATCCCTTATGTGTCCTCAGAATCCCCACAGAAATTTTTTTTTTTACTTGAATAGTGGTGGTGTATGCCTGTAATCCCAGTACTTGGGAGGCTGTGACAAGAGGGTCCCAGTTTCAGGGCCAGCCTCAGCAACTTAGTGAGGTCCCCAGTAACTTAGCAAGATCCTGTTTCAAATTTTTAAAAAATTAATGTTATTTAAAATATACCTTTAATTTAAAATTAATTGAGGTATATTAAAATTTATCTGAAAGTAACTTAAAATTTTTAATATGATGTAGTTCAGAGGTAGAATGCCCCTGGGTTCAATCCCCCATATCAAAAAATAAAAATACAAAATATAAAAGTTGAATAAATAAAATAGACATGGAAGTGCAAAAGTAAATTTACTATTATTTCTTGAACGTTACTACTATGTCTTAGAAAAATATATACTAGCTTATTGGTCTTATAGGCAATCCTTATTCCTGCAATTTCTTCTTAATGATTCATTTTGAAAAGTTTTATTTTCCTGTTCTGGAAGTGAAACATGGGAAGAACATATTTTCTTTTGAGCCAATAAAGCAATTCCTACTATCATATTCATTCTTTCTCAGCTCTGAATAGCAAAAGATAGGATGTAATAGAGTACCATTAAATTGCTGATTTTTTCTTTTGGGAATTTTGTTCTTCATTTAACGTGTCAAACTGGAAAAAAAAAACTCACTGCATAGAACCAGCTTTTGCTTCATCCTACCACACTATCAAATTGTTATTCTGTTTAGAGTTCTATCTAGAAAAGTAAAATAAATTATGCTGAAAATACACAATGTATAGACACTAAGCACTTGATTATCTTACATTTTTTAATTGAAATTCTCCAACCATTCTATTTCAGTTAGAATAGTTTTCCAGGCCTCATCTTTACTTTGATAGAAATTTATTTTAAATATAAACTGACAAACTTCTTTGTAGATTAAAATGTTCTGGAATTATGTATATGTTTCTATATGTGTGTCTGTGTATATAAAATAATAGTGTCAACTTTTTAATCAGTTACTTTTTTGGTGTAATACTATTGTCTATCCCATGTCAATTAAGTTTGATCCAAGTCATCTTTCTATGTAAACTACAACATAGAAACATATTTCCAGCCATCCCTTGTAAATTTTCAAACTTGTTATATTTTTTCCTATAAAAATATTTAGTTAAAAATATGCAGCAATAGTACTAGGTCCATTAGTTATATAAAATAAAATAGAGCTTGACTTCTTTATGTAAAATTCAAGTAGCAATCGTTTTATACATCCTGTGCCTTTGTAGCAATAATCAATCAATGATAATTTTATGAATTAATGAATAAATAAATGAATTTTACAAAAGAAGGCTTTAGAATATTGAATTAATTTTATCAACACATGGTTGTTTAACCCTATCATCTTGCCCTTTATTCTAAGTAGAAGTTTAGTAAGTACAGACCTCAATGTCTGACTGGAAATGATCTCACACTATGTAGATATATGTTATTTTTTCACATTTTACTATTGAAAATATCCAAATATTGAAACTAGGAGAACTAACTCATTTTTATAGCATTTTTGTAATGATGGATGAAAAGAAAGATACATCATTGTTATCCTATCAGTTAGATACTCAATATGAATACAATTTTACAATCATGTTGAGATGTGTAGAAGGAATCAAGATCTCATTCTACCTTGGAACAATGCCGCAGCCATAATTTAGATTTTATTTTGAAACAGGGTCTCGCTAAGTTACTGAGGGTCTAAGTTGCTGAGGCTGGCCTCAAACTTGCGCTCCTCCTTTCTCAGCCTCTCAAGTATTGGGATTACAGGCATGTGCCTCCATGACTGGCTCAGATATATTTTTTTTCCTAGGAGAATGTAAATAGGGCTGAGATAGCGAACACAAGAAAAAGGACATGTATTTAAGAGAAAATTTTGAACATACTGAATTTGAGATGTAGATCATTTAGGTGGAGTTTTATGTTTTAATGGAAAGAGATATAATGACCACTTTTACATGTCTGCATGGTTAAGGTACATTCTCCAGCGATTTGAGCCAATATAACCTAGGTAAAGCTGAGAAGGTATTTTGTAGATGTGACTAAATTGTATCACCAATTGCCTGTAAATAAGGGAGATTATGAACATAGTCTGGGTGGGTCTAATTAAACAGCTGAAACACCTTAAAAGTACAGCTGAGCCGGGCATGGTGGCGCACGCTTGTAATCCCAGTACTTTAGGAGGCGGAGACCGAAGGATCCGGGTTCACAGCCAGCCTCAGCTCTCTCTCTCTCTCTCTCCCTGTCTCTCTCTCTCTCTCTCTACTTAGTGAGGCCCTCTGCAACTTCGTGAGACCCGGTTTCAAAATAAAGTATAAAAAATAGGGCCGGGGGCATAGCGCGGAGGTAGAACGCCCCTGCGTTCAATCCCCGGTACCACACACACACAAAAAAAGTACAGCTGAAGCTTTTCTGAAAATGAAGTCTACAGTGGACATCAGCTTCAGCTCATGCCCAAGAACTAAAGCCTTCTTCCTGACAGCCTGCCCTACAGATTTTATATTGACCTAAACAATGCCACAAGTGCATAAATGAATCCTTTATAATACATTTCTTATCTATACTGGCATGATTTGGATCTAGAATGTCCCTCTAGACCTCATGGAGACAAGGCAGCCATGTTGGAGGCAGGGCTTGGTTGCTAAGGAGGGGCCCCTGGGGGTGTGGCCTTGGAATTATATATTATCTCTCCTTCCCTTGCTCTCTTTTCTTGCTTCCGGCTTCCATGATGTGAGAGCAGAGGTCTTGAACTATTCCTCTCTCTGCTTCTGGCCACCATGCCCCGAGCTCTGCCTGACATGGACTGAAATTCTACAGTCTCCGAAACTGTGAGCAAATAAATCTTCCTTCCTCTAAGTTGTTGTCATCAGGTGTTTTGAATTACAGCTGTGAGAATGCTGACTGAAAGAAAGACCTAGTTGTTTTATTTTTCTTGCTAAACTTTGACTGGTGCAGGCGCTTTAGAGACAAAATCCCTAATTCAAATCCAAACTCCACCACACATTAACTTATTCTTACCAAGGCATCATGGATAGGATTTAGAATTTCCCCAGACCTCATGTAGACAACACAGCCCCCTTGGAGGCAGGGCTTGGTTGCTGAGGAGGAATAATCTCTGGGGGTGTGTCCTTGAGGAATATATATAGTCCCTCTTCCCCTTGCTCTCTCTCTTGTTTCCAGCCTCCTTGTGAGAGTGGAGCCCTGGCACTCTCTCTCTCTGCACCCCTCTCACGAAGCCCTGAGATCCTCAAACTTCACCTGGCCTATCATGGAATGAACCCCCGGCATCTCCAGAACCGTGAGCAAATAAGTCTTTCTTCCTCTAAGTTGTGGTGGTCAGGCTTTTTGGGTCACAGCAGTGACAATGCTGAGTGAAATATAAGCTAATTAAACTTACCAAGCCTGTTCTCTCATTTGTCAAATTGCAATAGTAACAGTATCTAGTTCTTGAAGTGTTATAAAAATTGAGATAATCCATATCACAGTTTATTCCATAATGCACTTCTTAGCAAAAGTAGGTACTTGATCAATGTTACCTGATATTTTACTAAAATATTATTACTTAAAGATAGATCTACAAAACATAGTTGCATAAATTCTTGAAGTTCTAGAGAAACATCTGCATATTGTTAAATATGGGATTCTCATCATATAGATGTAAAGTGAACCCATAATTTGGGTCAGTTCATGCACAGGTCTTTAGGGGAATGTAAAGGTAATAACCAGTAATGAACTAAAATGGTCAATAAGTATATTCATTCACTGTATGTGTAGATTTAAACTCTGATATACATTTTTTCAGGGTATTAGTTGAAACTCTGGAAAAAATGTTTATCACATTGTAAACAACAGAAAGCAATGTGTTGCAATGCTTGGGGGACGTAGAAGATACTGGCTGTGCCTTTTCACATTCCTTAGACTTTCTACTGCTCAATGCAACTTAACAGCTGTCAGTGTCTGCATCTTTGTGCCTCTGTGCTTTGTTTCTGGAACTGTGCAAGGTCATTCTCCTCCTGTGCTCTTGGAAGTCTGGAGTTTCTCTAGAATTAATATTCACTGTACGACCCCAGCAGTATCACCCAATGACTCTCTGGAATTTCCATATTAATTTTCAGCTCTCTTATCCTTTGTGAGGAATAATTCTGAATTTTGTGTTTTGAATTGAATCCTGGCATTTCAGCATGTTGTTAAACTCCAGTCAGCCACTATAGTAGTTGGCCTTATTGTGTACACTTTATTGGCTAAGTTTTCTTCTCTGTTTCATGTCTCTCTTCCCTACCATTGTCCCTTATGCCTTCCAAACAAGCCATTTTCCTTGAACGCACCTGTCCTAGGGTTACTTTCTATAGGAACAAATACCTAGGCAGGTGCTCAAATATTAGCTAAACTGAGGTCAAAAGCTATTGTTGCTCCAACTCTTGGGTGATTTAGAGAAAGTTTATGAAGGTTGACATAGCTGTTCTGCCATTTCATAGAGAAGTAAAAACATTGTCTCTTTGTGTGATCAAAGCATAAGATAAAATATTGGATTCCGGTGCACTTATATATGATTTAGGGAAGTGACTATCTTCCATTTACATACCTAGGGCTTTCTTACCCTATGGTTTCTCTTTTGTTTAGTACATGTCCATATTCACTCTAATCTAAGAGAATTCTCACCCATCTAAGACAGAAAGAATGATTCTATGTAGTACCAGAGGGTTGGGAAAAAAGTAGAAAAGTCAGAGAGTTAAATATATTATGAAGAAACTCAAGCACTTATTACTATGATTGATAAACTGTCACCTTTGGAAATTGAGTGGAAGGTAATTGCTTCCATTATTTTTCAAGATAGGAGCCAAATTTAAATAAATCAAATTTAACAAATTGTTAGTTACCAGTAAAGAAAAGCTAAAAAAATCTATATGAAATATTTTCCCAAGAAAATGCATTAGATTTTAATGACTGCACACAGGGTGATAGAGAGCATTTACATTTACCTAAGAAAAATGTTTTTTAATGATTTCATTTTCTTCTTTTTTATAACCCTGTGAAATTATCATGTAAAAATCTCAAAGAGATACTCCCGGGTGTGATGTTGAGAGGCAATTTCAACACCTATTATAGAACTTCACAATGTAATATAACCTGTTGTGCCTCACTGCTTAATCACATAATGGCATTTAGAAATTGCTCACATTGCCTGGCAAAAATGCCTCGCCATAGTGTTATTATGGCAGCATGTATTTTTATTGTGATTTTTATGACATAAAAAAACTTATCAAAACACTCAGTAAACATCTTAGGTGTGTAGCTATAGCAGAATCACCAAGCAGAGCAAGAATGGTAGGAACAAGGAATATACCTAATCTAATAAGAATTAATGCTTCTCATAAGCCATTGCTATTATAAAATACGCATAGTTTAGATGCTCTTAAAATTTATAGAAACATTTTCACTAAAGGCCAGTGATACTACTTACTGTTGCCTTATTATATGTTTTGAAACAGTAAAAAATTGATAATAGTTTTTGGTAACTCAGATATAAATAGCAATTATTTATAATACACAGTCATGAAAACCATAAAAATGACAGACTACTTATAGAAAATTGTCTAAGTTCAGATATTATATACACCTCATATCCTTGATTACTAAAAAATGAAGTTGTAAACTAATTTCTAAAATGTACTTGAGAGGCTGAGACAGGAGGATCGCAGGTTCACGGACAGCTTCAGCTACTTAGTGAGGCCCTCTGCAACTTAGTGAGACCCTGTTTCAAAAAAAATAAAGAATAAAAATAGGGCTGGGGGTGTAGCTCAGAGGTAGAATACCACTGAGTTCAATCCCCAGTACTGCAAAAAAAAAACAAACCATGAAATAAAATCTTGCTGTCTGTAATATAAAATGTATCATGATTGTATTCATAGTAATAACATGAATCTGGAGAGTTACACACATCAACACTGTCCTAAATTGTTAAATATTTGTGTTTTAGTTGTAAAAGCATATTAACTAAAGAAATCATAATCCTAAATAAATCTTCTCTCATTATAGTTTTAAAAATCCAGTTATTTAGGAAATTGCCTTCTACAAATCTAATCTTATGTTGTTATCCTACACGGAGCTATCTAAATTTTCCAAGTTGAAAAATTTTTATATTTTTCTTAAGTCTTTAAAATACCAAGGGTTTCTCCAGAAGGCTGAACCTAGGAACTGGGTATGTTATGAGAGTCTATGTTTTGTTCAAGATAAAGAAAAAATTAATAATCAGAACTCTAACAAATTGTCATTGGAAGTATTCAGGCTAAATCAGGATAGCTAGAGCCAGTGATGGGTGATTCTATAGAATCATTTTCTAGTTTTGACTAATTATACTTAGTTAAAGCTTCAACCTTTCAGTGTTTTGGTTTCTTTATCTGAAATATGAAAACATTAACATTCCATTTCTAACATTCTAAAATACCTCCCAGTTTCAAATGTAGTGCAGTCCCATTATAGGAACATATTAAAACTTAAACTAAAGGAGATTTTATATTTTTCACTCAGTAATCATCATTTTCTTCTTGTTCTGAGAGGGGGACTTTGGTTCCTTGTTGGTATTCTTATGACATTTCTCTTTATTCTTAAAAATGGCATCCTGACATACTCTCCTGACATAGTGTTGTACCATTCCCATTTGATAGGCTAACTGGGTTTAGGAACATATTTTATTAATAAACTCTGACCTACATCTATTCTTAATATTTGGTTTTGAGAACAGTCTTCATATTATATACTTTGTGAATTTGCCCTAATTGAAGGCTTACTGTTCAGTAATGTCATTCTCTGTTTAAAACACTTTTAGCCTTTTTACAAAAAGGCTGGTCTTTCCCATGTCTTTTTTTTTTTTTTTGTGGTACCTGGGATTAACCCCAGGGGCGTTCTACCTCTGTGCTACACCCCCGGCCCTATTTTCTTTTTTTAATACTTTAGTTTGAAACCTGGTCTCACGAAGTTGCGGAGGGCCTCACTAGGTAGAGAGAGAGACAGAGAGACAGGGAGAGAGAGAGTGAGAGAGCTGAGGCTGGCCGCGAACCCGGATCCTCCGGTCTCCGCCTCCCAAAGTACTGGGATTACAAGCGTGCACCACCACGCCTAGCCTTTTCCCATGTTTTTTGAGATGATCTTTTTAAAGTATATATTCAGAAGATTTTGATATTTTTTAAATTTATGTTGGGTGTCATAAAAATGTGATATGTCTATTTTCATTTTCCTCATTTTACTTGACATAATGGACTCTGACTCTAATATCTTATGGATTTAGCTTAGAATAATTATTTTAATGATGTTTACAGTAGTTCTTTAACACTCCATCTCTAGTCTCTGTTTTTGGAAGTTAATTTAGACATATATTAGAATTCTTGGGTTTATCATATATGACCTGGATTTATCATATATGCCTTAACCTTAACTTTACATTTTTCCTGTTTCATGATAAAGAAAAAACATTCAATTTGGTCTATATGTTTATTACTTCACTACTGTTTAAGTTTTGTTATTCACATAATTTATTGATAATTTTAAAGAAAACATTATGCATATCCAAGGGCAGAAAGGAGCATCTAATCAAAAGCAATCATACCTCAGTTCCAAACACTTTGTTTTTGTTTTTATTTATTTATGTTTTGGTACTGGGATTGAACCCAGGGGCATTCTCCCTTGAAGCTACACACCCAATCCCTTTTATTTTCATTTTTTATTTTGAAACAGGTCTCAATAAGTTGCTGAGGGTCTTGCTAAGTTGCTGAGGTTGGCCTAGAACCAGGGATCCTCCTTTCTCAACCTCCCAAGTACTGGGACAACAGGAGTATACCACTATGCAAAATCTTAATAATTTGTTTGAAATACTTTCAGCTCTGAAATAGTCTTGAAAATTAACATCCTGTAATCAAAATGAACACCATTATCTTGGTATCCAGTGGAGGGGATAAATAGAGATTGGAGATTCTTCAAAGTGTTATTCCCAGAAAAACATCATGTTTTGACCTGGTGCCTAGTTCCTAGGAAGGCTCTACTTGCAGGGTTGATTTTATGATGCTCAACTAGTGTGATTTTTTTTTTCATTGGGGCCTTCTGTAAAAAATTACTACAGTGAATTGATTTACTCTGGCTGCCTAAGATAGAAACAGCTGGGACAAACATAGAGCTAAACAAGAAATTTGGGGAATGAGATGTTCACAGACTGAAGACTTCTGACATGTTCCTCGAAATCTAGAAACACATACATATAAGTAGCACTGTATGGATCCACAGGCCTGTGCATGTACTCAGGGAAGATGTGATAAAACCCTAAGTTCATACCCCTGGCTGACCTTGAAGCTTAGTTCAAAAAGGAAGTGAAGCCTAAGGCAGAGTTACCCACTGCTTGACTCAATATTCATGCAGAGACCCTCAGCAAAGGCTGGGAGACTTATTTTTTCTAAGTAATTAAATAAATCTCTATAATCACTAGCTGATCATTAGTGGCCACAAACAAAGAGCATTGACTTTGTAGAATTAGTTTAGAAAAATCATAAAACAAACTACAACAATAACAAAGATCAGCATGAGCCAATAGTCCTTAGAATGGTGGGGAATTATAATATCTAATATTGCCACAATATGTGATTTAAATGTCTGGCAACTACAAAAAAGAACAGGAAAATAAAAGAAAGAGAGGGAAATAGTGTAAAACAAGCAAAACACAATCAAGTGTGTTTCCTTACCCAGAAAAAAATCAATAGAAATTGTGAGTATATATACAATTGTATATATACAATTGTATATATTGTGTGTATATATACAATTGTGTGTATATATACAATTGTGTGTATATATACAATCTCAGTATAACAAAGAAATTATGTATAAATAACTAGAGGAAAGAATAAGAACAATAAAAATGTCTTACCAAATAGAAACTTTGTTAAAAAATTTTTAAAAACAGGTAGAATTTTTTTAAAAGAAAGAAATTCTGAAAAGTACAATAAATAAAATTAAAATTTCTTTAGAGGGAGTCTCAACAGAAATTTAAAACCAGAGAACTTAAATACATGTTAACTGAGATTATCCAGTCCAAAAACCAAAAAGGAGAACAAAGAAAAATAAAATGTCTCTGAGACATGTGGGTAATCAAGCAGAGTAATATATGGATAATGACAGTTCAGAAGGATAGGGGAGACACAAAGGGGCAGAAAGTATATTTGAAGAAATAATGACTTAAAAACTTCCCAACTTTTATTGTTAAAATCCAAAATACTAGTATACATCTCAGAAGCTCTTGAACCCAAGTATATAATTCATAAAGATCCACAAGTAGACACACCATAATACATTTCTCTAAAGACTAAGACAAAGGAAAACTCTTGAAAGCAGCAAAAGAGAAGTGACATATTACACAAAAGGGATTGTCAATAAGACTAAAGCTGATTTCTCTATAGAAATCATAGAAGGCAGAGGTAAGAGGAAAAGACTGTCAATCAAAAATTCTAAATTGAGCAAAATGAAGGAGAAATTAATCATCCAAGATAAAAACAGTAAGAATTAATCCCCAATAAACCTAAAGGGACCTCTTCATAAAAGGGCATTAAATAGTAACTGTAATTCACATAAGGAAATAAAGAGTATGGAAAAACAACTATATGTGTAAATATAAAACTTAGTATAAGTGTATTTTCTTTGTAATTCTTTTTTTTCTCCTTTTTGGTTAATAATGTAATGGCATAAAGCAATAATTGTAAATCAGTATGAACAGTCACACAATATATTGAAAATTAGTTTTTATAAAATTACAAAGAAGGAAGGAGAGAAAGATGCTATATAGGAGATACTTTGTATAAAATTGGATTAAATTTGTATTAATCTGAACTAGATTATTCTAAATGAGGATGTTAATCGTAATCTTAAAGGCAACTGCTAAATTTATTTTTGAATATAATAAAAGGGAAACAGGAATTATAATGGTCTTTTAGAAAATATGTAATTAAGAAGGTAACTGTTTTATAAATAATTTTTACTGGTACATATTAAATATAGAGAATACTGGGTCTCATTGTGGCATATTCATATGTACATATAACATAATTTGATTAATTTCAGTCCCCAATAACTCCCCTTTCCCTTACTCCTCTGTCCCTGGACTCCCTTTCCTCTATCCTAATAGTCTCCATTCTACTTTCATGGAGTTCTTTCTTTCTTTATTTTTCCCCCTATAACGTCCACATATAAAGAGAAACATACAATGCTTCTCTTTATGAGTCTAGATTATTTTGTTTCACATGATGCTCTCTAGTTCCATCAAGTTTTCTTCAAGTGGCATAATTTAATTTTTCTTTATGGCTGAATAAAACTCATTGTGTATATATACCACACTTTCCTTATCTACTTATCTGTTGGTGGACACCTAGGCTGGTTCCATAACTTGGCTTTTGCTAGGTGTGCTGTGATAAACATGGTTATGCCTGTGCCTCTAAAGTATGCTGACTTTTAATTCTTTTGGATAAATACTGAAGAGAGGCATAGCTAGATCATATGGCAGCTGTATTTTTAGTTTTTTTGAGGAACATCCATACTGATTTCCATAGTGACTGTACTAATTTACATTCTTAACAGTGTACAAGTGTTCCCAGTCCCCCTAAATTCCTCACCAGCATTTATTGTTCATATTCTTGACGACTGCTATTTTTACTGGAGTGAGATAGAATCTGAGCTGGGTTTTAATTTGCATTTCCCTAATGACTAAAGATGTTGATTTTTTTATGTAAATGTTGGTCATTTGTACTTGCTTTGTGAAGTATCTGTTCAGTTCATCTGCCCATTTATTGAGAGGATAATTTGTTTTTTGTTTTAGTGTTGATTTTTCAAGTTCCTTATATATTCTGGCTATTAGTCCTCTGTACATCGATGTGTTTCTGGGGTAAATTCCACTTGGTCTTGCTGTTGGATTCTACTTGCAATAATATTGCCTTGGATTCTTCTCTCATTGTCTTTCAGTGACACTTGTCTGAGTTGTCATGACTGGGAAATAATGTCCGAAAATAATTTAAAAGTTCTTTTCTATTCCCTGAAATACTTTGGCTAGCATTAGAATTATCTGCTTTCCAATGACTACAGCTAGAAGTACATATTACAAAGTCTCCTGACTGCTTTGGACGATGTCTTGGCTTTACCCCCTGAAGTTTAACATGCACATGTACTATGAATTGGCACTTCCCCTCCTACATATATATCCATTAGAACTACATACATATAAGCACTAAAATATGTTGTCTTACCTTATGTTCTACAGAAACATGAAGCAGTGATAAATGTGCATTATTTTGAAAGGTACTAATGCAAAATGCAGGAAATAAAATAAAGACAAAGATAATACTGTAAAACAGTGTGCCTTACTAACCCTTCTTCATACTGATTTACCTTTCCAACTACTTGTTCATACTAGTTTGTGAAGAATTTTTGTGTACATACTTCAACTTTACATAAACAGTTCCACTTAGGGTGAAAATGAGAAAAGAAACTCTCAGGATAGCCCATGGGGCTGGGAAAGCATAATGAATTTTCTCCAATCTTCTGTTTTTCCATTGTACATTTTCTGACTAGTAAAGATTAAATTTATTCTTGCTCTCATGTTTTGTTTTCAATTTTTGAACATTTATATGTATTAATTTTTAGTACCTCTTCCTTTTAAAATATATTTTCTATTTTATAACTCTTTGGGTTTTATTTTTCTTTTATTCATTTGTTGCTTCCTTTTTACACACACTTTGTTTTTTCCTTTTTTTTTTTTTTTTTTTTGCGGTACGGGGGATTGAACCCAGGGGCATTCTACCTCCGAATTACACCCCATCCCTATTTTTTATTCTTTATTGTTAAACAGGGTCTCAAGTTGCAGAGGGCCTCACTAAGTAGCTGAGGCTGGCCACAAACCTGGATCCTCCAGTCTCAGCCTCCCAAGTACTGGAATTACAAGCATGCACCATCACGTCTGGCGATTTTTTCCTATTTTTTATTTCTGTTCTTTCAATTTAAAAATTATTAAGTAATATAAGCCTTTAGTGATATCACAGTTCTCTTGTTATAGCTCTACTCCATTCATTCATAGATTTTGATGTCATGTTTTCAGCATTGTTATTTTTCAAAAGTTCTGCAGTTTACATATGTGTTTCCCTTTTATTCAAGAAGTATTGAGAGGTATACTTTCAATTTGGGGTTAAAATACTTTTAAAAATTATTAATTTCTAGAGGTGTGGCACTGTGCTCAGCAATGCTCACTGTATTACTTCTATTAGTGTCATTTGTTGAGGCTTTCCTTGTGTCCATAGATTTGGAGAGTTTTCGTAAATGTGATACAAGTATTATTGTACATGATCTATTTCAGGGATCAGTGATTAATTATAATATATTTCTCATATATTTTATTACTTAGCTATGTTAAGAGGTAAGTTGAGAACACTGACATTCATTTAACAAATACTTTGGGTGGTACTTTTTTTTTCTTTTAGTACTGGGGTTTGAACCAGGGTCATTCTAGCTCTGAACAATACCTCCAGTCTTTTTAATTTTTATTTTGGAATAGGATCTTGATAAATTGCTGAAGGTCTTTCTTAGTTTATGAGATTGGCCTCAAACCTATGATCCTCCAGTCTCAGCCTCACAAGTATTGAAATCATGGGTGGCACATTTTTAATTTCTATATGTGTGTACATGTATACACACACATATATCTCAGTAACTCAGCACCTTTAAATTAATTTATTATATTATTATTGTATTTTTTGTTAGGTGAGTGTAAAAAATGTACCACAGAGTTGTATTTGTTATTCTTTGTGTAGATATTTGGGTTATTTAAAATGTTTTAGTGATGATAAAATGGTTATGAATATTGAACAATTTTTTTAGCATGTTACATTTCTTAGGATAAATATTTAGGAGTTCATGCACATACACATGCACACACACAATATAATATAGTTATGTTCTGTGTACTTTTCCTAAGAAACTGCCAATGTATTATTCAAAGCAGTCATACCACTTTACACACAGACCAGCAGTGCTGGAGATTTCGGTTGCTCTCTGTGCTTTTCAACCATTTGACCTGGCATTGCCAATCATTATGATTTATCCATCCTAACTGTACTTAGTTAATTTCCACTCTGCAGATTCTAAATGAGTATCTATTCATATTCTCATTAATCATTTATACATCAAATGTTAGCTCCAGTCCTTTGCCCATTATTGCTGGATTATTTGTGATTTTATTATTGATTTGTAGGATCTCTTAATAAATCTGGGAGTTGGTGTAGCTCAGTGGTAGAGTGCTTACATAGCAACTGTGAGACCCCAGGTTAGATCTCCAGAAACACACGCACGCACACACACACACACACACACACACACACACACACTCTATATACAAATCCTCTGTGAGTTATATGTACTGAAAATCTTTTCTCTTTGTGTTTGCCTTGGTATTTCAGTTTTTTAATGAGTTGATGATCAGCAAATTTTAATTTTAATGAACTCAAATATAGAAATATTTATTTTTAATGATAATTTTATATCTGCTCAAAATGTGCCTATTCCCAAGAAAAGAAGATGTTTGCCCATGTCTTCTAGATTTTTATAAAAATTCACTCTACATCAAAGTATATCATCCATCTCTATTAAACAAAATGTATGTCTAGAGGTAGAAATTGAGTTTATTTATTGTTTCTGATATTTATATAGTTCCTCAGCATCATATGATGAAAATAGTTTCTTTTTCCTATGAAAAATCTTAGAAATTTTATCAAAAATTAGCTCACTATATATATTATTCTCTTTCTGTATTCCCTATTTTGGTTGATTTGGTTAATTTACCTACTCTCTCACAAATATCTCTTAATTAAGGTAGACTTATAATAAGTTTTAAGATGAGTGGTGTTAATTCTCTAGCTTTATTCTTATATTTTAAGATTTTTGTCTTTGAATTTTCATATAATGTTCAGACTCAACTGTAAATTTTTACCAGAAAATCCAATCCATGAGTCTTGTATATGTATCCATTAATTAATTAATTAATTTAGTTATTTTTGTATGGAATTCAAGTATCAATACTTTATTTTTCTTTTTTTACATACTTTTTTTAGTGCATTGTAGTCTCACATCATGATGTAGTTAAAAAAGATAGGAACTTACATGCACACGGCACTTGGTGAGCTTCCCCCGGCTCCCTCCCACCCCTTCCCTTTCTCCATACATAATATTAAGATTGGTATTGGCATTGGTATTCTCACATATGTACATAACATCAATGGAAGTATTTCCTTCATTAATTCTCCTCCCACCTCCCCTAGACCACCTCCCTCACTCCACAGGGGTTTGTCCCCCATTATCTAAAGTCCCTCTGGTATCCCTATTACTCCCTAACTTCTGCATATGAGAGAAAACATTACCATTCACTTTCTGTGACTGGCTAATCTCACTTAACATAATGTTATCCAGGTCCATCCATTATCCTGCAAATGTCGTATTTTTGTTCTTTATTGCTGAGTAGAATTCCATTGTATGTATATCCCATAATTTTGTAATCCATTCTTCTGTTGATGGACATCTAGGTTGGTACCATAATTTGGCTATTGTGAATTGTGCTGCTATAACACATGGATATTCATGTTTTACTATAATATTCTGATTTAAGTTCCTTTGGAAAGATACCCAGGAGTGGTAAAGCTGTATCATATGGTGAATCCATTCCCAGTTTTCTGAGGAATCTCCACACTGATCTCCATAGGAGCTGCACTAATTGTCAATTCCAGCAACAGTGTAGAAGAGTTCCTATTTACCCACATTCTCACCAGCATTTATTGTTGCTTGACTTCTTGATAATTGCCATTCCAATTGGGGTTAGATTGACTCTCAGTGTAGTTTTGATTTGCATCTCTGTGATTACTAATGGTGTTGTATATTTTTTAAATATATTTGTTGGCTATTTGTATATTTTCTTTTGTGAAGTGTCTATTTAGTTCAATTGCCTATTTCTCAATTGGGCTTTTGTTTTCTTAGTGTTAATTTAAATATATTAAAATTTCTATAAACTTTTTCATTATAGTGGCTTATATTTGTCTTGTCAAATTTTTAAGTATTTAAAATTTTGATACTATTGAAAATTGTGTTCAAATAAACTTTATTGAGGCATATTTACATCTAGAAAATGTAGACATTTAAAGTGTAAAGTTCAGTAAATTTTGAAACAATATGCATATCCATATAACCACACTACATTCAAGATATAAAACATTTCAATTTTCCCCACAATAGCTTTAGGCATTTTTGAGGTCAATGCCTACACCTCTCACCCCAGGCAACCTTGGGTTTCACTCCTGTAATTATGGATTAGTTTTATCTAATCTAGAACTTCATATGTCTAATTATTCAATATTCATTCTTTTGTATTCAGTGCAGTGGTTTTAAAAAGAAATCATGAAATGTAATTTTAGTGCATCACTATTTCATTTGCAACAAATAATAGTGCTTCATTATTGCCTGAACCATTATATTATAGATTCCTCTGTATTTAGTCTGCCCACTATACCTGGGTCCTTTTTATTATATCTAGAATTTTTTTATGTTCACCCTTACACCCATTAAATATAACAAGCAAGTATCATCTCCCATCACTTTATATGATCTCCAATGGTATGATTTTAATCATGGCTCTTTCTACTGGTCCTATTTTTTTTAAGTAACAGCAGATTCCACTTGTTTATCTTGAAGAGGAAAATGTATTTAAACACAGTTCTTTCCATATTTTGGAACTCACCTTTATTTAGACCCTGCCTTAACCCCTCTGAATTAGGTTTACTATCTGCATCTTGACTCACTTCTACATACTTATTTTCTTAAAACTGCTTACACTTCTCAAGTTTTGAGCTAGACTTTGGTATTTTTCCTAAAGTGATCAATTTAGCATCACAGTGTGCAAGTTTCTTAATAATTTTGTGATTAGTATTGTATATTCTTATATTCTTCCTTATTCTATTATATTTTTCTACAGATATGTATTTTTATTCAATTTAAATTGTAGTTTTGTATGGGTTAGGCCAAATTACTGTTTTACCCTGGATATCTTTTGGAAAGATTTTTGAGTTCCATGACAACACGCTTCCCCATACACAGTATGCACACACACACATATGCACACTTACATACATGTATTTATTTACATCCAGTCTAATCATTATTTCCAAAGTATATATTCCTTGAATGACTGGACCTTGACTAATAATAATTTCCTAAAAATTGCTAAGCCATGTATGTAAACAAGAATATTCCAGAAGAGACAAATTAAAAGGAATGTACTCTAGTAGAAGAGACATAGCAAGTAGCCACAAGACAGTCTATTGAGTTTATAACTGCTGCATGTCCAAGAAGCTATGGAGGAATACAGGAGAGAAATCTTTGATAAATTGGTATGAGTTTTAAAGGTCAGGCAAAATTCTCTTGAAGTAATAACTGAATTCTCCAGAATAAAAGGAAAGTACAAATATTTTAATTATTATTAGGACTATATAAAACAAGGAGTGAGAGACTAATTGATCCAAAAGAATCTCAGATTAGTTACTAATATAAAATATATTTGCTAGAGAAATGTATCAAGTAACATCCAGAACTTATAAATTTTAAATTTGAGTTGAATGGAAAAGTCCCTTTAAAATTCATAATAGCATATTATTGAGCTGCATAAACAGTCAAGCAAACAACATTACACATGTGTATATAAAGATGAATGTTAGCAACTGCATGTTATTTCATTGATCAACTCATATCACTTTGAAAGTATTTTGTAACGTTGTTAGTACTTTGTAATGTTGCATCGATAATACTTTATACCAAATCAATGTTAATAGTACTTTTCTATATATTTCATATCCATCTTTAATACCAATACTTCAAGATTTTCAGTCATACTCAAAGGGGTACATAATGATACTCACCCTCAATATGATATTTTCAAAGAATATTTGTTTCAAAATATGAGAGTAGATCTTATAAGACATCAGCTTCCCTTAGAGATATGTTGATATCTACCTATTCAATGAAGCTGTATTTTTAGAAAATAGTTGTAAACACATAGAATGATGTTGGGCACTGCTATGATTTTCCTTGATTAAGTCTACTAGTCTGAAGTCTTTTTCAGAAAAAAAATCCTTGTTTTAAATGATTTGAGAGCTCATTTGGAGATGATTTCACAGTGTTCATTTCAAAGAGTATGAAAGTATGCAATAGCTCTCTATTTTTTCAGTCTCATTTTTTAACATGAAGCATGGAATGGGGACATCAGTTGAAGAATAATTACTTAGAGAAGGGTCAGGGATGATATCAAAGATAAGTCTTTCTGCTGCAGAATGAATGTTTGTGCCCCTCCCCCAATTTGTCTGTTGATACCGGTCTCCAATGTGGTGGTGTTAGGAAGTAGGGACTTTAGGAGGTGATTAGTTTGTGAAGGCAGAGTCCTCGTGAGTGGGATTGTGTCCTTATAAAAGAGGCCCAGGGAGTCCCCTCATCACTTCCATCCTGTGAGGGTACAGCAAGAGGCAGCTGTCTATGAATGAAGAGCTGGGCTGTCACCAGATGCCAAGTCTGCTGGTGTGTTCATTTCCGACTTTCCAGCCTCCAGAACTGTAAGAAAAAACTTCCTGTGGTTTATAAGGCACTCCCTCTATGATATTTTTGTTATAGCATCCCTAATGGACTAGGACACACCCATATTTCATATTTAGCTTGGATTTAGCCCTGCACTGAAGGAAGAGAAAAGGAGACTGATCTGAACAAGTCAGTAAAGCAAATGCCATATACTGTTGCAGGGCGGCCCTGAGAGGCAAGATGTCTACTTTGTAGAGCTGTTTCCCCCCTAACCTGTTCATAATTCTGAATTTAAATATGCTTTGACATCTTAAAGATATGGTGGCTCTTCATAGATAATTCCCATGAACAAGTATCTAGTGATTTGATGCCATACCATTTTTCAAATTATTGTTTTCCTAATGGGCATTCCTGACACATAATAAACAGAACAGAATTAGGCATCTCATTTTCCAGTATGACACTAAACACTTTAATATCCTTTACAATACAGAAACTTATGTTCTGAGTTTTAAAAGAATTTTTATATTTAAATATAAGTAAAATCTCTCTGTTAAAAAACATTTTCAGCTGGGCGTGGTGGCGCATGCTTGTAATCCCAGTACTTTGGGAGGCAGAGATCAGAGGATCCGGGTTCACGGTCAGCCTCAGCTAGCGTTCTCTCTCTCTCTCTCTTTCTCTCTCTCTCTCTGTCTCTCTGTCTCTCTCTCTCTCTCTCCCTGTCTCTCTCTCTCTACCTAGTGAGGCCCTCCGCAACTTCGTGAGACCCGGTTTCAAAATAAAGTATAA
>PVJS01032902.1:0-22487 GCA_004027185.1 Glis glis | reverse complement strand
GGCCCTCTGCAACTTCGTGAGACCCGGTTTCAAAATAAAGTATAAAAAATAGGGCCGGGGGTGTAGCGCGAAGGTATAACGCCCCTGGGTTCAATCTCCAGTACTGCAAAAAAAAAAAAAAATGATTGCTTTTATGCACTTACGGTATATCGACTATCCAATACAGAAAGGTGGGCAGGCACACTTGGTAATTCAGTACTGGGCTCTGTGTAGTTTTTAGGAACACTGGTGAAGATGTATACATAGGTTAGCAGCTTAGGCTATCTGTTGACCCAGGATCTAAGCGTGAATTAAAAAAAGAAATCACGGACAGAAACTTGTTTTTCTCGTTGTTAGTGTTTTCAGTTGAATGAGGTTAAGAATGAATAAAGTCCTGTTCATCAAGAATCCGGCCTGTGTACGTTCAGGTAGAAGCGCTGCCCCTCTGCACGGGCGACAAGCGCAGGCTGGGTGAGTTGAGAAAGCACCGGGCAGTAGAGGCGCTCATTTCCTTCAAGGTCCGAGTGAGCGCGTGCTCCCAGGAGGACTGTGACTCTAGGGCCTGGCAGGGGATGGTTCAGGAGTGCTGCGAGACGGAGGGGCCAGCCTGCAGTGGAGACTTCTTACCTGCACCTGCTGAGTGCCAGCTGTATGCTAGGCCCCGCCCTGTGGACAAGCGTGTGTCCCCTGAGCGGCTTCTGCAGTGTTCTGTGGGGAAAGTGGCCAGGCTCCTGTGATGGATTTTGATGGCTCTGCCCTGTGCTCCTTGCTTCTGTCCTTAGCCTGCGGGGGCCTCCCAGTGACCCTCCTTCCTGGGACCATCCCTGATCTGCTGCTGAGGAAATGAGCGCAGACAAGGTGTTTGCAACACAGTGGGGCAGCCAGGTCTAAGCCCAGTGCTGCGCTTAGTCACTGTGTCTTGCTTCATTTCAGTAAGAACTTTAGAACCTTTTGAATAAGTGACTAAATCAGTCATGCTCCCAAGCAGGCCCCGTGTGACTCCTGCATCTTACTACCCCAGTGGCAAGCACTGTTGGGACCCAAACCACAGCATAGTTGTGTCTGGGCTTTTATTGGTAGTCTTTTTTCTTTTTTATGGTGCTAGGGATTGAACCCAGGGGCGCTCTACCTCCAAGCTACACCCCCAGCCCTTTTTATTTCTTATTTGGAACAGGGTATCACTAAGTTGCTTAGGGCCTCACTAAGTTGCTGAGGCTGGCTTTGAACCTGCAGTCCTCCTGTCTCAGCCTCTAAGTACTGGAATGACAGCTGTGCTCCACTACGCCTGCCTTTTTTGTTTTTCTTTTTGAAACAGTCTCACTGAGTTGCTGAGACTTAAGTGGCTTCAAACCTGCAATTCTGTCTTTGCCTCCCAGGTATTGGGATTACAGGCGTGCACCAACATGCCCAGCCTGTCTTTTCACTTTCTTAGTGTTTGTAGTAAAAAACACAAGTTTTTAGTTTTGATGAAGCCCCCCCCCCGCCCTTCCTTCCCTCCCTCCCTCCCTTCCTTCTTTCCTTCTTCTTTCTCTTTTTTGTTGTACTGGGGGTTGAACTCAGGGGCATTCTACCTCAGAGCTATACACCCAGCCCTTTAAAATTTTTTTTAATTTACTTATTTATTTATTTTTGTGGTACCGGGGATTGAACCCAGGGGCAGTCTACCTCCGAGCTCCACCCCCAGCCCTATTTTTTATTCTTTATTTTGAAACAGGGTCTCACTAAGTTGCCGAGGGCTTCACTAAGTAGCTGAGGCTGGCCGTGAACCTGAGATGCTCGATGCTCCTGTCTCAGCCTTCCAAGTACTGGGATTACAAGCATGCACCACCACACCCAGCTTAATCTTTATTTTGAAACAGGGTCTTGCTAAGTTGCAGGGGCTGACCTGCACCACCACACCCTCAGGTTTTTGCTTGTGCTTTTGTTGTTGTATCTAAATCCATTGCCTAATTCAAGGTCATGGGATTATCATTTGTGTTTTCTTCTCTTTTATAGTTTTGCTGCTTACATTTAGATCTTTGATATATTTTGAGTTAATTTTTAAAATCCAAGGTGAGGTAGGGTCCACACTCTGCCTATCATGGGATGTCTGGTTTTCCTAGTCCCCTTGATTGAAGGGGCTCTTCTTTCCTGGTTGAGTCATCTTGGGGCGGTGTATGTTGGTGAGCTTCAGGCAGTGGAATCCTGCAGTGTTTCGCGGATAGTTTCTGCAGCTTCATGTAATGCCCATGAACTTTGACAGTGTTGTGTATAGCACAAGCTCGTTCTTGTTTTCTTCATGTGTAGTAGCAGTATCCATTATATGAATACTGTACTTTATCCATTCTTCTGGTAGTGACCATTTGGGTTTTTAGGGGGGTTTTATTTATTTTCGTGGTACTGGAGGTCGAACCCAGGGACACTCTACCACTGAGCTATACTCCCAGCCCTTTTAATTGTTTTTTTTTTTTTTTTTTGCGGTGCTGGGGGTTGAACCCAGGAGCATTCTACTTCTGAGCTGCGCCCCCCAGTCCTATTTTTTATTCTTTATTTTGAAACAGGGTCTCACTAAGTTGCGGAGGGCCTCACTAAGTAGCTGAGGCTGGCCGCGAACCCGGATCCTCCTGTCTCAGCCTCCCAAGTACTGGGATTACAAGCGTGCGCCACCACGCCCGGCAATACTGAACTTTTTAATGAACTTGGGCCTTGTGTTTCTTCAGTTTGCTTATTTTTCTTTCTTTTCTTGCTATGGGGGATTGAACCCATGGGCATTCTTCCTTCGAGCTATACCCCCAGCCCTGTTTTTATTTTAAAACGGTCTTGCTACATTGCTGAGGGTCTCACTAAATTGCTGAGGCTGGTCTCAAACCTGCGATCCTCCTGTCTCAGCCTCACAAGTACTGGGATTACAGGCCTGCGCCACCTCCCCCGGCTTCCGTTGGTTTATTTCTCTAAAGGGGATTACTAGTCTGTCCTGCAGGTTTGGGAAATTGTTACGTGACATCCCTGACACTTTGCAGACTTCAGAGAGCAGAAAGGTGTGGATTTCATATTTATCAAATATTTGGGACTCCAGAGGGTAAAAAGCAAATTTAAAGCATTAAATCAAGAACGTACTTACTTATATCTATCAAATAGGAAGGACCATGTTATAAGTTTGAATCCTGACAGGTTTGTGGGTGTTACATTTGGTTGCTAAAATTTCCCCAGATTACTGAAATTAAGTTCCTACCTTTGAAATGTATTAATTTTCTAATGCTTTGCAAACTTTTACTTTCCTATGTTCCTCTCCCCACTGTTGTCTTTTTTTTTGTGTGTGTGGTACTGGGGATTGAACCCAAGGGCATTCTACCTCAGAGCTCCACACCCAGCCCGATTTTTTTTTTTTTTTTGCAGTACCGGGGATTGAACCCAGGGGCGTTCTACCTCCGCGCTACACCCCCGGCCCTATTTTTTATACTTTATTTTGAAACCGGGTCTCACGAAGTTGCGGAGGGCCTCACTAAGTAGAGAGAGAGAGAGAGACAGAGAGACAGGGAGAGAGAGAGAGAGAGAGAGAGAGAGAGAGAGGGAGAGCTGAGGCTGGCCGCAAACCGGGAGCCTCCGGTCTCCGCCTCCCAAAGTACTGGGATTACAAGCATGCGCCACCACGCCCAGCCCCCGATTTTTTTATTCTTTATTTTGAAACAGGGTCTCACTAAGTTGCAGAGGGCCTCACAAGTAGCTGAGGCTGGCTGCGAACCTGCGATCCTCCTGTCTCAGCCTTCCATATACTGGGATTACAAGCGTGCATCACCACGCTCAACTCACTGTCTTCATTTTAACAGTGTGCTTTGTCCTAAATTCGTTGACTTCTGTCTTCTAGAAATGTGTTAGTAAGTCTCGGCTTCAAGGGTCAGAACCAGGAAGAGGAAGCTAGCTTTATTCTGTCACGGCCTCCAGCTGCCAAGGCTCGGAGCCCCCCTTTCTCCCTCTCCATCCAGCAAGGCCTCCTAGCCCGAGGCTTCTGGGAGGAAGAGGTGCAGACAGCTCCCTTCCTTGCTATCCAGTCCTCCTTCCTGTCCCTGCAGGCCCTGGCCTGTTCTGGGTGTGGGGGAGCGAATCTGTGTATATTTAGGATGGCCCAGCTTTGTGCTGGGAGGGAGTGAGGAGGAGTTCATTCTCATCTTGCGCCAGCACAGCAGCTAAGCTCGTTCCCCACGCTGCTGTCCTGAGGTGGGGCACGTCCCCCGGCAGTGCTACTGCGCGCCGCGCCCTTCCCCTCAGTTCTGGGGAACAGATCTGTAATGATGCTCACGCCTTTAAAGTAACTGCATATAATGTGAAGGGGACAAGGGGTCAGTCCACAACTCCAGATAGCTGGTTCAAAGACAAGAAGTGGAATCCGAAAGTCATGCCTAAAGTGTGGCTGCCATCCTGCCTTGTGTTTGGAGGACAGAGTCTACCATACAGGGTCCAGTGTGCTGTGAAAGCTGTATATCACCAAAATATATACATATAATCCTGGTTGTTGGCTTAATAAAACTGTATGTTTATGAATATATATTCTTTATCAAAACTAAAGTTAAGCCAGGTGTGGTGGTGCTGGTGCACATCTGTAATCCTAGTATATAAGAAGCTGAGACAGAGGAGAGGCCAGCTGCTCACCGGGCAGGGACTCAGGCATCTTAAGGAAAAGGCTGGGTTCCGCTGATGGCGTAAGGAAGCCTGGGGTGTTTGTAACCCTAGAACCTAATGTTAAGGTTACTGTTAGCATGTACATCAGTGGAAACGAACTTGTCACCTAGGACCTCTGCAACCTGTCGGCAGCTCACCACCTCCCTCACCCATGCCTGGCGAGCACAGGTGTGGAATGGACTAACTTCCAAGAGGAGCGCTTTGTTTTTTTTGAACAAACATTTGGTGAAAATGCTTTTAAGCATCTAATCCACACTTTGTGGGGTTTTTGTTTTGTGGTGCCAAGGATCGAACCCAGGGCCTTCCAAATGCTAGGCACTGCTCTACCACTGAGCTCTGTCCCCAACCCCTCGCACTTTGTGTGGTCCCCATATTCTCCTGTCCTGGGGATGGAACCCAGAGCCACAGCATGCTAGGCAAGTGCTCTACCTCCAAGCTACACCCTAGCCCTATTTTATTTTTTCAATTTTGAAATAAGGTCTCACTAAGTTGCAGATGGCCTCACTAAGTTACTGAGGTTGGCCTTGAACCTGTGATCCTCCTGTCTCAACCTCCCAAGTACTGGGATTACAGTTGTGCGCCACCATGCCCGGCCTGCCTGTGTTAACATCGGCATTGCCACATGATTTGTATCATACCTGAGCCGTGTGATTTGTTCCTTCAGACACTCTGTGGATCCCTTCTTTATGCCTTTGCTTAAGCGGTTCTTTTCTACACAAACATACACTTCTCTCTCTTCTGCTTAGTACAGTAGCAAGACCCCAAGACTGGTTTGAAAAGCCCTGTCCTTGCAAAGCCTTTTTTGTTTTCCTTCCACATCCCCCCCTTAAAGAACATGGCAGTCTCTCCTCTCCTGTACCCTCATAGCGTTTTTCATTTCTCTTTTTTATCTTATTTATTTATTTATCCATTTATTTTTATGGTACTGGGGATTAAACCCAGGGGTGTTCTACCTCCCAGTTTTACCCCCAGCCCTATTTTATTTTTTATTTTGAAACAGTCTTGCTAAATTGCCAGAGGCCTAAATTGCCGAGGTTGGCTGCGAACCTGCAATCCTCCTGTCTCAGCCTCCCAAGTACTGGGATTACAGGCGTGCTCCACCGCACCTGGCTTTTTAGCATCCTTTTTTAGAACTGGGAATTGAACTTAGGGCCACTCCACCTCTGAGCTCCAGCCCTATTTATTTATTTGTCTATTTACTTTTTTGTTTTGAAACAGGGTCTCACTAGGTTCTGAGTCTCACTAAGTTGCTGAGGCTGGTCTTGAACCGACAATCCTCCTGTCTTAGCCTCCCAAGTACTGGGATTACAGGCATTCAGCACCACAGCTGGCTTAGCATCTTTATTGAGATAAAATTTCTCACCATGAAATTCACCCATATTCACCATTTGAGCTTTTCTCTCAAATTTATCTCTGGTTTGCGCCTTGCTCGTCCATGTGCTACCACGTGCTATATTCCCAACTGTGCTAACCCGGCAGGGCTCTGGATAGCAAGGAGGGCCTCGGTAGGTTTCCTCAATAGATGTGGGCTGAACTGAATCTGGATGAGAAGCTTTAGTCCTCAGACCAGGTGTTGAGGGGGAAAGAGAACAGATCCCTTCTCACAGGCTGAGCAAGGATAAAGGCAGGGCCCATGTTCTTGGGTCACCAATGGAACACACTTGACATAAAGGTGACTTGCCAGCTCGCTGGTGCCTGTGGGCAGCAGTGGTCTGGGTCTATAGAGCAGGGGACTGCCGCTAGCTCCAGCCTCTGTCTATCTGCCCACAGAGTTGGGCCTTTTTGAGTTCATTGTAATGGTGAATAAATCCAGATGTTAAGTGAAATGTCTTCAGAATCGTTGCATTTAAAGAGTGGTGTAGGTGAAGAGGGCTAGGGAGACTTATGATTTGGAGAAAAACTACAAAGATGATTGAAAGGCTTTAGAAAGAAACAAGAATATGTGGTTGGGCTTTTCATCCTAAAAACATAAGCAAAAGAAACAGATAAGTTGCCATATTAAATTATGATTTTCTCAGTCGAATTAAATTTTGGAATGGGAGTAATTTAAAGTGTAACAGAAACCTAAGACGTTTTGTTGTATGTGTCTTGGCTAGTATAATCCCCAAAGCAGAAAGTGGCTTATGGGAAGATTCTGGAAGACCACTAGAAGCCGTCCTGCAGACATGGCTTCAGTACTCTAAGTCGATAGGAGACAGCACATTATCCCTACATTCTTATCCACGGCTCCACAGAAGGTGGGACACAGCATACCTGACCCAGCCTTGATGTCTGCCCTGGGCTCTGGAGAAGCAGGCCCCAAACCCAAATTATCCAGATCTTTGACATCGCTTCAGCCCTGGGCTCACAGAGCTCTGCCTCTGGCTGTCTGTGGCGGACCCTTAGGTCTGCAGTTGTCTTACCTGTAAAGATGCCAGTGGGCTGGGGGCAGTGGTATGCGAAGGCACCTGACTCCTGGCCAGTGCTCAGCTGCAGCTGTGCTGGGAAACATACTGCGTTCTGCGTCAGTTTGTTGCCTGTTCTCTTCATGTACTGCATAGGCCTTCCTGCACCTTTCTTATTAAAATGCAGTGAGACAAAATAGAGAATTAAAACTCTTAAGCTGGGCGTGATGGCACATGCCTGTAATCCCAGTACTTGGAGGATCACAGGTTCGTGGCCAGCCTCAGCAGCATAGCGAGATTCAGCAAACTAACAAGACCCTGTTTCAAAAATAAAAAGGGCTTGAGGGTGTAGCTCAGAGGTAGAATGCCCCTGGGTTCAACCCCCAGTACCACCACACGCACACACGCGCACACACACACACACACACACACACACACACACACACAAGGATGGCTCTAGACAGGATGTTCCTAGTGACTCACAGAAGAAATGGCCTGGGAATTGGCCATCTTGCTGGTGGCTCCAAGCAGAATAGTCTCCATGATGAAGCCTTTGCTGCGTCTCTGTGGCTTGTACATATGGCACCATTGGCTCCATCCTTTGTATCACTCCATCGTATGCTTGGATGTTTTTTTTCTTTTTTCTTCCTGTCGCAAGTACTGGAGTCATCCACGCCCGGCTGGGATGTTTTTTTCTGTGTAGTGCTGGGCCTCACACATGCTAGGCAAGTGCTCTACCTCCAGCCCTGGATAACTTTTTTTAACTAAAATGCATTTCTACTCGGAACAACAAGGGAGCTGCTTCATGTTGTGAAGGTCACTTGCGCAGGCGCTTTGCTTTGCCAAAGGACTCGCAAAGGGCAGCGCTGCTTGTGGCTCCCAGGGGCACTCGCTGTCTGTCTTGATGGGGGGCTCGAGCAGGAAGGTTGAGGCAGTGGGATTTTATTTTAGTGATGACATTGGAGAAAAGAATCTGTCAAGTACTAGTGAAGGCAAAGATGAAGGGAAGCATTTCCCACCCCAAGTTGGTGTTGAAACTAGGCGGGAGCTAGGCTGGCCAAGGGGCGAAGGCCAGCTTCCCATGACGGCCTGAGCCTGGAATGAGGGTTTCCTGGTCTGGTGTTGACTCAGCGGCCTCCCGCCCATTTCCCGCCTGGCTGCTGGACTTTCACTGCCAATCCATAGCCACCCTGGCTTCTGACTAACTCTGACTAACGGGCTTCCTTTCCAGCCCTCTAGAATCTCACGTTGCGTTCCCTTAGAACTTCATGTCTGTCTGTCGTAAGCGTTGCAGCTCTGTCATCGACCTGGGTGGGAAAGTCTGTGCTTGGAGAGGCTTGCTTGGGTGTTGATGGGGCTTCTGGAAGAGTCCATCCGCTCTACCCCGTGCCTCGGTGCCTCATGGGGATTGATTCACTGCACCTGCCTGTGAAGGAGAGCGCGGGCACTCTGTAAAGCCTCTTAGTTATCCAAACAAGTGAACATGTTTTTTGTAATTTGAGCACATTTTCCAGAAACTTTATGATGGGTGCTAATCTCAGCGGCTGGAACCATAGGAACCATTCTGGCACGGTTTCGGAACTAAACTCAAGGCTTACTCTCCCCGCATGGGCTGCACAGGAACTCACCCTTGTCCTGGACATGTGTCCTCATGGGCACTGGGCCATGGCACTCGGCGAGGTGAACCTGCCCACACTCCCCGTCCTTGAGTGCTGTCCTGGCCTCTCTCCCTCTGCGGGAGGGAGGATCCGCAGGGCCCCGGTATGGGCGGGCCTTTCTCTGCCCTGTAGGTGCCTCCCTGGAGCTCCCTTGGTCCAGCCAGCCCTGTTACTGTCTGGGGCCATTTCCAGTCCATTGTCTCTGGAAGGAACCAGAGCTGTTGAAAGGGAGGCATCAAGCAGAGTGGTGGCCTTTGGGACCTGTTTCTTTGTGGCAAATGTATTATTCGTACAGCATAATCCGTAAGACTGTTTACAATTCCGAATGTATTGATCGGTCACACAACCACTGAGGTTCAGGTGCAGTCCAGAGGGAGGCTGACAGCTGGAGCCCAGGGGTGTGGGGACATCAGCTTGCCTTCCTGTGGGCTGCTGCCCTGGGACATGGCCCTCCTTCCTCTGACCCTCCCCCACCGGCTAATCTGATTTTATTTCCTTTCTTAGTTGGTAAACAAGCGGGGGTGGGGCGTGGGGGTGAGGGTGTGGGTGGGAGGGTCATTAGTTTCCCATTTCACAATGATTTTCAGCCAAAGATCCTCCCTCCGCCCCCAGTTCTTCCTGGCAGAGCCTTTCCTGTTTAAAGGGAACACTGGGTTCCAATTCTTACAGTTTAGATCTCACATTTATCAGTGGTTACCCTTGATTGATGAACTCATTACCTTTTAGGGCATTAAGAGAAGTTCAGTGAGGTCTGGGTTATGGAGGGATGGGGAGATTAGGAGGGTCCTTTTTTTTTGTGGTACTGGGGATTTAACCCAGGGGCATTCTACCTCCGAGCCACACCCCCAGCCCTATTTTATTCTTTATTTTGAAACATGTGTCACTAAGTTGCAGATGACCTCACTAAGTAGCTGAGGCTGGCCATGAACCTGCTATCCTCCTGTCTCAGCCTCCCAAGTACTGGGATTACAAACGTGCACCACCACGCCCAGCAGGAGAGTCCTTTTGATAAAAGTTTAGCTATTTAAAAGGCTAAAGCTTTATTCAGCCTTTTTTGGTGGGAAGCATCCTAAGATATTCAACATATTCTTTTTTTTTTCCTTTGGTGGTATTGGGGATTGAACCTCAGGGCATTCTACCTCCCAGCTACACCCCCAGCCCTATTTTATTTTTATTTTTAATTTTGGTACTAGGGATGGAACCCAAGGGCCTTCTACCTCTGGGCTATGCCCCCAGCCCTATTTTATTTTTTATTTTGAAACAGGATCTCACCAAGTTGCTATGAGCCTCACTATGTTGCTAAGGCTAGTCTTGAACCTGTGATCCTCCTGTTTCAGCCTCCCAAGTACTGGGATTACAGGCCTGTGCCACTGTGCCTGACTAATATATTCTTACCTTAGGAAAAAAATACAAGCCCTCCTTGGGGAGAAGGGAACCTCTGATGGCTTATCATTGTCAGCTTCAGTTACTGCAAGTTCAGCGGGCTGTTTACTAAGCACCATCATCCAGCTATGTGCCTGAGGAGCAGTGGTTAACCAGGCAGGGCTGAGACTGGCCTCGAACCTTCGATCCTACCATCTCAACCTCACAAGTACTGGGATTAAAGGTGTGTATCACCACACTTGGCAGGTTGATGAGAATCTCACTACTTGCTGAAGCTGTCCTCGAACCTGTGATCCTCCTTTCTCAGCCACCCATGTACTGGGATTACAGGCATGCGCCACCATGCCCGGCTACATTTTTTTAATTATTTTTTTGGAGGTACTGGGGATTGAACCTGAGCATTCTACCTCCGAGCTTCACCTCCAGCCCTGTTTTTTATTCTTTATTTTGAAACAGGGTCTCACTAAGTCGTAGAGGGCCTCACTAATTAGCTGAGGCTGGCCACGAACCTGTGATCCTCCTGTCTCAGCCTCCCAAGTACTGGGATTACAAGTGTGCACCACCACGCCTGGCTTAATTTTTGAGACTGAATCTTGCTAAATTGCCCACGCTGACCTTGAACTTGAGATCCTCTTGCTCAGCCTGAGTAGCTGGGATCCCAGGTGTGCGTCACCATGTCTGGCCATAATGTCTGTTTTCTAAGAGAATCTTAGGATAAATGATATATATAAAATGAATCCCTCATAGTTTTTTGGTTGTTGTGGTTTTGCTTGCATCTGAATGTTTTAAGAGTGTGTGACAAAACCAGGCATGGTCATGCATGCCTATAATCCCAGTACTCGGGAGGCTGAGACAGGAGAATCGCAGGTTCGTAGCCAGCCTCAGCAACTTAGTGAGACCCTGTTTCCAAATAAAAAATAAAGTAGATCTGGGGATATAGCTCAGAGATATTAGAATGCCACTGAGTTTAGTCCTCAGCAAAAAAAAAAAAAAAAAAAAAAAAAAAAAAAAAATGTGTGTGACAGGCTGTGTTGCACCCCAATGGGTGTGATTCATAAAATCTTATCAGTAATGTTTGTTTTCTGAAGAGCATCCCAGACTAGATTTAGGCAGTGAAGTGTGACTGGCAGCCTAAAAAGTGGCTTTTAAAAAAAGCTGCCGCTCTCCATCCTCCCACGGCCCTGTCCTCAGTTGCTTGGTGGTGACGGCAGTAGCATCCTGTAAGAAAACTCCCTTTGGTCTCTTCACCATCACAAGCTCTGGAGCAGTCACCAGAGCAATCACTGACGTTTCCTGCCGCCTTCCCCCATCCCAGCCTGCCCTCTCTAGGGCTTTTCGTGCCTCAAGTTGCTGGGGCAGAAACCTAGCACTCCCCAGTGGTTGCTGCGCCAGTGTGCCCTGGGTGCAGCCTAGTCCTCCTGGGCTCCAGCACTTGGGTGGCCCTAAGCCACCATGGGTGTCTCTTGTTTCCACTTGGCTTGCTTGGCTTTCCCCACTTCCAGACCCGAACCTCTACAGCTTGTTTTCCAATTAGCAACAAGTGACCTTCTAAAAAATGTTTTGAAACAGTTTCAAACCTACAGAAAATCTCAAATAACTGAACAAAAAGCTCTCTCCCCAACTTCTTTTTTCTTTCTTTCTTTTCTTTTTTTTTTTTTGGTACTAGGGATTGAAACCATTGGCATTCTACCTCTGGTCTACACCCCGAGCCTTTTAAATTTTTTTTCTTATTTTTATTTTGAAAGAGGATTTTGCTAAGTTGCTGAGGGTCTCCCTAAGTTGCTGAGGCTGGCCTTGAACCTGCAACCCTCCTGTATCAGCCTCCCAAATACTGGGATTCCAGGCATGCAACACTACACCCAGCTTCCCCCAACTTCTTGAGAGTAAGTACTTACATGATGTTCCCTCTCCCGTGAGCACTGTAGTGTGTGTTTCGTACAAACGGGGATGTCTACGTAACTACCACATGACCTCACAGTCAGGACTCCGACACTGCGCAGACCTGGGTGGTGTTGCCGTCTCCTCACTCCTTGTGGCCCAGGATGGATGCAGAGCTGTGGGCTGTGCCCCCTTGCCTGTCCTGAGTTCCCTTCTGTGTGCACGGTGACGCTCGAGGATTGCTCCTGTCATTGGAGCAGCTCCTTCAGTGGGACTTCCCCGATGCTCTTCATGATGAGATTCAGGTTGTGTGTCCACTGCAGGAAAGCCACAGATTGACCTCAAGTTTCCTCCTCGTGTCCTGTCAAGTGGCTTGCAATTTCACTTTGTCATGCTACCAGTGACATTCGCTTGGCCACTTGGTTCAGGTCACTTTGTTGGGATGCACTGTGAAACTACAACTATCGATTTCTCACCAGATGCTAAATATATTTATTTACTGATAGCAGTATACAGACTCCTGGTTTTCTGTGTTTTTTGATTGGGATGATCTGTGACCATCGGTGTTAGGATTTGCCACCCTTCTTTGAGTGCGTCCTTATGTAGCAGGATGCACCAGGCTCACCTGGCACTTTGCTGACCTGGCTCTGGCCTTGCCCAGGAGCTCTGCCTCCTTCCATGGAGAATGGTGTTTAGAAACTTGAGTGTGCACTGGGTGTGCTCATGGTTGGGGTGTCGGTTATCAGGCTCCTCAGTAGATAGAGCTGGGACCGTTTGTGTACACGCCCACTCACGTCTATGCTTATTTTTATATCTACCTATGTATTGAAAATTGTGGCTGGGTGTGGTAGTACACGTTTGTAATCCCAGTACTTGGGAGGCTGAGACAGGAGGATCACAGGTTCGCAGCCAGCCTCAGCTACTTAGTGAGGCCCTCCGCAACTTAGTGAGATCCTGTTTCAAAGTAAAGAATAAAAAAATAGGGCTGGGGGTGTAGGCTGGAGGTAGAATGCCCCTGGGTTCAATCCCCAGTACCATTAAGAAAAAAATTGTGAGTTCACACTGACACCTTATTCAAATCCCATACTGTATGGCTTATTCCAGTTTTCTCCCTTATCTGTAGCTCCTTTCTCTGACAGTGAGGAACCTGGCTCCCATCATTGTTATCTGTGTACTTACTGATCAGTGATACTGTACACACCGAATCACCCCTCCCATCCTCACTCATGCTTGTCACTTTCCCCCTTCCCTGTCACTCTGGACCTAATGAGGGAGCCTGCAAGGCTGGGAGGAGAAGAGGAGCCTTGCAGCCCCTAGCTGTTCCTGTCCTTGTGGGTGACCAGGTTCCCTCTAGTGACAGCCCGCAGGTTTCGGTTTGGAGTTTCCCTGCACTTGCGGGGCAGCCTGTTGCAGTCCACTCAGAGACCCAGCACTGGCTGGCTAGCCCTGGCTCCTGACGCCAACACTGGCCAGGCCCCACCCCACAGGCCTGAACTGAGCTTTCCGGGGCACTTTGCCGGGGGTCTCTGGCCTCTTTCTTTCATCCCCTATACCTGCTGTTTCTGTGATCATTTCCTACGTCCTTTCTCACTCACTTCCTAATACCGAGTTAACTTTTTTTTTTTTTTTGCGGTACTGGGGATTGAACCCAATGCATTCTACTTCCGAGCTACACCTCCAGCCCTAGTTTTTATTCTTTATTTTGAAACAGGGTCTCACTAAGTTGCGGAGGGCCTCGCTAAGTAGCTGAGGCTGAGGCTGGCCACGAACCTGTGATCCTCCTGTCTCAGCCTCCCAAGTATTGGGATTACAAGCGTGCGCCACCATGCCTGGCTGGCTAAAAGTTCTTTATGTTAAATTTCTTTGTTAAATGTCTGGTGTGATTTTTGTCTCCTGGCTCTCTTCAGTCTTCATGGCAGAGTCACCTCATTCTGTGTGGATGCTGATTGGCACATCCATCAGAAATGTCTCTCCTTGTCCTTTCCACCTGCTGTGAAGTCCCTCCTAGGCGGGACTCAAAGCCCCTTCCTTTCAGCCCCTATGTCATTAGCAGGGTAGGGTGCTTTTGTGGCTGCACTGTTTCTTCTGGATTTAGCTAAACAGTCTTCATGATTCTTACACACCAGTACAGTATTGTTACTATGGTCACGCAGATGTTTGAAAATATTGAATGTTTTTTTTAAAACAAATTTTCCTACCGGGCATGGTGGCACACACCTGTAATCCCAGTACATGGGAGGCTGAGACAGAAGGATTGCAGATTCAAGGCCAGCCTCAGCAACTCAGATTTAAGGCCAGCCTCACAAACTTAGTGAGAACCTGTTTCAAAAAGGTGGGAGGCAGCTGGGGGCGTAGCTCAGAAGTAGAACGTCCCTGGGTTCAATCCCCAGTGTAAATAAATAGATAGATAAATAGATCCGTGCCACCCCGCCTATAATCCCAGTACTTGCGGGGGATGAGACAGGAGGATCACAGGTTTGGGGCCAGCACCTGGTAACTTAGCGAGACCCTGTTTCAAAATAAAAAATAAAATGGGCTGGGCTTGTAGCTCAGAGGTACAACACCCTAGGTTCAACCCTTAGTACCACACACACATACAGAAATAAATAAATAAAAATAATGTTCTCCCTTAGACTTTTCCTTTTTTTTCAGTACTGGGGATTGAACCCAGGGGCATGCTACCTCTAAGCTATACCCCCAGCCCTATTTTTTATTCTTTCTTTATTTTTTTGTGGTACTGGGGATTGAACCCAGGGGCGTTCTACCTCCGCGCGAGATCCCCGGCCATATTTTTTTATACTTTTATTTTTGAAACTGGGTCTCATGAAGTTGCGGAGGGCCTCACTAGGTAGATAGAGAGAGAGCGCTGAGGCTGGCCGCGAACCCGGATCCTCCGGTCTCCGCCTCCCAGAGTACTGGGATTACAAGCGTGCGCCACCACGCCCGGCTTACTCTATTTTGAAACAGGGTCTCACTAAGTTGTGGAGGGCCTCACTAAGTAGCTGAGGCTGGCCATGAACCTGCAGTCCTGCGGTCTCAGCCTCCCAAGAACTGGGATTACAAGCATGTGCGTGTGCCACCACTCTCGGCTTTACTGCTCTCTGTTTCTGAAAGTTAGCTTCCATTCATGTTGATTCCTATTGCTTGATTCTTGTAGCTTCTTTATCTTTTCAAACTCTCATCTTGGGGGTGTTTCCGCAGGTTCTCTGCTTATCACACTGGCCCCATTTACGGGACTGTAAAGTGCATGAGCAACAAAAATGTTATGTCAAAACGTAGGAGGAAAGCTTGACAAGGAAGATCAAGTCACTTTAGGGCAATTCATGTGGGAAGATAGAGATGAAGAGTGACATTGAGGTTGTAGCCCTGGTACAAGTCACTTTCTAATCCCTACTGCTTGTGAGTCCCTGGAAAGAGCTTTCACTATTGTGTGGATGAGAACCCTAGTCACAGAGGAACACTCAGCTTTTCTTTCTTTTTTGTTTATTTAGTGGTACTGGGGATTGAACCCAGGGCCTCTTGTATGCTATGCAAAAGCTATGTCCGCGGCCTTTTGTGTGTGTGTGTTGTACTGGGTATTAAACCCAGGGGGATTCTACCTCTGAGCTATACCCCCAACCCTTTTAAGTTTTTATTTGGAAAAAGGGTCTTGCTAGGTTGCTGAGAGCCTTGCTAATTTGCTGAAGCTGTCCTTGAACCTGTGATCCATTTCTTTCAGACCCCCAAGAACTGGGATTACAGGTGTGTGCCAGCACACCCTGGTCTGGTCCTTTAAAATTTTAAGACAGGGTCTCATCAAATTGCTCAGGCTGGCCTTCTGCCATCCTTCTGCCTCTTGAGTAGCTGGGATTACAGGTGTGCTTCATTGTGCTTCATTGGCTAGGAAATAGTTTTTTTTCTTTTTTTGTACTGGGAATTGAACCCAGGGGCATTCTACCTCCGAACCACACCCCCAGCCCTATTTATTTTTTATTTTGAAACGGTCTCACTAAGTTGCTGAGGGTCTTGATAAGTTGCTGAGGCTGTCCATGAACCTGCAATCCTCCCGTCTCAGCCTCCCAAGTACTGGGATTACAGGCATACGGCATCATGCCTGGCTGAAAATAGTAATTTTAAAAATTAAGCTTAGCATGGATTCAATAGACACGTTTTAAAAATTTTGGCATGTTGCTGGGCGTGGTGGCGCACGCTTGTAATCCCAGTACTTGGGAGGCTGAGACCGGAGGATCCGGGTTCACGGCCAGCCTCGGCTATTTAGTGAGGCCCTCCGCAACTTCATGAGACCCGGTTTCAAAATAAAGTATAAAAAAAATAGGGCTGGGGGTGTAGCTTGAAGGTAGAACCTATGCCCCTGGGTTCAATCCCCGGCACCACAAAAAAAAATTTTTTTTTGGCATGTTGACTCAGTTCATACATCTGTTAAAGTGATCGTTGAGTGGTATAGAAACATGAAAATCAGAAGTAAAATAAGAACAGAATACAAAAACCACTGTAAACATTGAATATATCAAGGAGCAAGAACTGGAATGGGAACGACAGCAAATGCAGTTGGCTCACGGCGCAGTTGTAGATGTCGCTTGCTTTGCTTTCCGTGAGTGTTGCTGGTGGGTGTGTGCTGCTTAAGCCATAGTGAACGAGTTCTCTGAGTGTTTGGGGTTTCGTAGGAGAGACCACAGCGGCAGCGTCATGCCACCACCACGGGGCGCTTTCCCACTCAGTGCACCTGGCCTGTGGTGTGGTTGATTGGCATCCTTCCCTCCCCAGAGCCTCTTCTGATGGGAAAATAGAAATCGGCCATACTGTGACTCTTTTCTCCACAATTAAAGGAAAGGTACCATTTGGTTCCCCAAAAGACACCAAGAAAGGTGGTTGTCAAGCTGGGCCTGGTGGCACACACTTGTAATTTTAGTACTTGAGAGGCGGAGACCGGAGGATCTGGGTTCTCGGCCAGCCTCAGCTACTTAGTGAGGCCCTCCGCAACTTCATGAGACCCGGTTTCAAAATAAAGTATAAAAAATAGGGCCGGGAGTATAGCTCAGAGGTAGAACGCCCCTGGGTTCCATCCCTGGTACTGCAAAAAAAAATAAATAAATAAATAAATAAAAATAAAAAGAAAGGTGGTTGTTTTCATTGTCTGTTTTTTGTTTGTTTGTTTGTTTGTTTTGCTGTACTGGGGGTTGAACCCAGGAGCATTCTACTTCTGGGCTACACCCCCAGCCCTATTTTTATTCTTTATTTTGAAACAGGGTCTCACTAAGTAGCTGAGGCTGGTGGCAAACCAGGATCCTCCTGTCTCAGCCTCCCAAGTACTGGGATTACAAGCGTGTGTCACCACACCTGGCCATTGTCTGTTTTAAAAGACTTAGTTCTTTTAGGAATTTTGCAAATGGTTATTTTTGGTGCTGTTTGAAAGAACTAAAGATGAACGGCATGTGACCGCCCTAAGTTCCAGTTCAAGGGTTTTCTTTAGCCTCCCCCTTCTTTAAATCATCTAGACCTCGTGTGTTCTGTTCCCTGAGCTCTCTGCCGATGGACATTCTGGGTTAGTGGTCACCATCTGATAGGCACCAGGAACCTTCTGTCGCTCCTCCTGTTGTTGCTGGAGGCAGTGATGGTGGTGGAAGCCTTGTGATACTGAGGAACTGTGTAAAGAGAAAAAATGTAGAGTCAGATTAATAATATGGAACTCAATTAAAAGCCCTGAAAAATGTGAGATTTCACATTTGGGGGGAGCTAACAGTAGATGCAGTGATAAGAAATAATATGCTCTGCCCAGTTTCACCCAGTGGTAACATTTTGCAAAACTGAAGTAATGGAGGATTTGAAAGGGAGCTGCATATAACACATAGAAGTTAGAGAGAACACGTGGTCTGTGGCCCGAATGTGGAGGTAAAGATAGCTGTAGAGGTGTGCCTGGCATCTCTAGTCTGATGGGCAAGACCATGGGCCAGAGGAGGGGCGGAGGAGGCTGCCTTGGAGCCGGGCTACGTGGGCATAGTCTCAGCTCTGCCACCTGCTCCGTGCTCCTCACCTCTGTAGGTCTTTCTCGCCATCACATATAACCATAAACTCGAGGGCTCAAAATGACAGAGATGTTTTCCTTTCAGTCTTGGAGGCCAGCAGCCCAAGTCAGAGTGTGGTAGGCCATGCTCCCTCTGAAGGCACTGGGGAAGAATCTTTCCTTGCCTCTTGCCAGCTCCTGGTGCTGCCACCCGGCCTTGGTGTTGATTGGCATGAGGCTGCCTCCATCTTCACACGACCCCCCCCCCCCACACACAAACATACCTTTGTCCAGGTTCGCTCACTCTCTCCTTGTGGTACTAGGAATTGAACCCCAGGGGTGCTCTACCTCTGAGCTACACCACTAGCCCTATTTTATTTTTTATTTTGAAACAGGGTCTCTCTAGGTTGCTGAGAGTCTAGCTAAATTGCCGAGGCTGCCCTCCAACCTGTGATCCTCTTATCTCGGCCTCCCAAGTACTGGGATTATAGGCATACCCACCTCATGTTGTCTTTTTCTTTTTCTTTTGCGGAACTAGGGATGGAACCCAGGGGCATTCTACCTCCGAGCTCCACCCCCAGCCCTATTTTTTATTCTTTATTTTGAAACAGGGTTTCACTAAGTTGCGGAGGGCCTCACTAAGTAGTTGAGCCTGACTGCGAACCCGGATCCTCCGGTCTCCGCCTCCCAAAGTACTGGGATTACAAACGTGCGCCACCACGCCTGGCATGTTGTCTTTTTTATAAGGACACCAGTCTTTTCCAAATAAAGTCATAATTTCTTAAAAATTTTATTTGTGAGCCGGGCGTGGTGGCGCACGCTTGTAATCCCAGTACTTTGGGAGGCGGAGACCGGAGGATCCGGGTTCGCGGCCAGCCTCAGCTCACGTGTGCGCGCGCTCTCTCTCTCTCTCTCCCTGTCTCTCTCTCTCTCTCTCTCTCTCTCCGTGTCTCTCTCCCTCTCTACTTAGTGAGGCCCTCTGCAACTTTGTGAGACCCAGTTTCAAAATAAAGTATAAAAAAATAGGGCCGGGGGCGTAGTGCGGAGGTAGAACGCCCCTGCGTTCAATCCCCGGTACCGCAAAAAAAAAAAATTTATTTGTGGTACTGGGGATTGAACCCAGTGGCATTCTACCTCTGAGCTACACTCTTAGACCTATTTTGAAACATGGTCTCATTTAGTTACCCAGGGTCTCACTTAGTTCCTAAGGCTCACCTTGAACGTGGCGATCCTCCTATTTCAGCCTCCCAAGTGCTGGGATTACAGATGTGTACCACTGTGTGAGCTTAAAGTCATATTTTGTGTTTTTTATGTGTGTGTGGCACTGCGGATTGAACCCAGGGCATTCTACCTCCCAGTTACATCCTCAGCCCTATTTTTTTATTTTGAAACAGGGTCTCGCTAGGTTGATGAAAGTCTATTTGCTGAGGCTATCCTTGAACCTGCCATCCTCCTGTCTCAGCCTTCCAAGTACTGGGATTACAAGTGTGTGCCACCACTCCCAGCTACACTTTATATTTTATTTTATTTTTGTGTGTGTGGTACTAGGGATTGAACCCAGGGGGATTCTACCTTTAAGCTACAATCCCAGCCCTTTTTTTGTTTTGAAACAAGGTCTTGCTAGGTTGCTGAGAGTCTTGCTACTTGCTGACGCTGTCCTTGAACCTGCAATCCTCCTGTCTCAGCCTCTGAGATTACGGACATGTGCTACCACGCCCAGCTTTAAAGTCACATTTTCGGGGAACACTTTCAATCCAGTACTGTCCATAGAAACCTGACTCAGTTTCCTCATCTGTAAAAGTCAGTAATAAGCCAGGTGTGGTGGCACACATCTGTAATGCCAGTACTTGGGAGGCTGAGACGGGAGGATTGCAGGTTTACAGCCAGCCTCAGCAACTTGGTTAGGCCCTCCCCAACTTAATGAGACCCTATTTCAAAATTAAAATCGGGCTAGGGGTGTAGCTCAGAGGTAGAATGCCCCTGGGTTTGATCCCCAGTACTGTACACATGAAGTCCATAATAGAAATACTCTCAAGGAGTCGGTGGGAAAAGTGTGAGAGACTGCGTCGCTTCCTGCGGCCCTTTATGGATATGCAGGTGCTGCCAGCACTCTGTGCCCATCGTGATCCTGGAGGATGCGCGACAGTGCAGACGTGGGGAGCAGAGCCTCTCACCTGGTGCTTTGTGGTCACAGGGCTGAGCTGTCCCTCAGGGCAAATGGGGCCGCTCCTGATAGCTGTTGAAATAGTTGCTCATAAACCAGGCATGGTGGTGCATGCTTGTAATCCCAATACTTGGGAGACTGAGACAGGACAGGAGGATCACAGGTTTGAGGACAGTCTCAGCAAGTAGTGAGACTCATCAACCTAGAGAGACCCTGTTTCAAAATAAAAATAAAAATAGGGCTGGGGGTGTGGCTTGGAGGTAAAATGCCCCTGGGTTCAATGACCAATACCACAAAAAAAAAAAGAAAAAAAAAAGAAATAGTTGCTGGTAAATATTCACATTAGTTAGCATCAAGACAGACTTCTCAAAACCTTTCATTTTATTAAATATTTTAAAAAGTAAACATTTTAAAAAGTATAATGTAAGCTGGGCATGGTGATGCATGCCTGTAATCCTAGTACTTGGGAGGCTGAGACAGGAGGATCACAGGTTCAAGACCAGCCTCAGCAAATTAGTGAGATTCTCAGCAACTTAGCGAGACCCTGTTTTAAAACAAAAAAGATAGTGCTGGGCATGGTGGTGCACACCTGTAATCCCAGTACTTGTGAGACTGAGACAGGAAGATCACAGGTTTGAGGACAGCCTCAGCAAGTAGTAAGACTCTCATCAACCTAGCGACACCTTGTTTCAAAATAAAAATAAAAATAGGGCTGGGGGTGGAGCTCAGAGGTAGAATGCCCCTGGGTTCAATCCCCAGTACCACCACCAAAAAAAAAAAAAGTATAACATAGTGTAGGATACCTCAATTAAAGTTTTTAGATTCTGTGAGCTTATTGGACTAAATTGTTAATTTTACTTTTTTCTATTTATAGCTAAACCATTTACACAGCTGGTGAAGGAAATGCAGCTTCATCGAGAGGACTTTGAAATAATCAAAGTGATTGGAAGAGGTGCATTTGGCGAGGTAAGAGAAACTTCCCTTCATTTTGCCTAGATTCCAAGGCAGAGCAGCTCCTCACCTTCTGGGGTACTTGCGGATTGGTATTGGTATTTTTGGGAACCTCTGGATGGTAAAATTGGAAAGATAGAATTAAGAAGAGCACAAAAAGGCCTGGGGGTGTAGCTCAGTAGAGTGCTTGCCTAGCACATCCTTGCCACAGTACATACAGTGCTGGCTTTGAGCCCTAGCACTGCCAAAGAAGAAGAAAGAAAGCTTGTGATTGACAAATTTCCCTGAAATTGTTGGGACCAAACATAATTTCTCATAGACATAAATAAGTTTAAAAAATCCATTTGTTATTGAAAAAAATTCCCTTTTCTTTGGTACTAGGGATTGAACCCAAGAGCATTCTACCTCTGAGCTACACCCCCAGCTCTTTTTATTTTTTAATTTGAAACAGGGGCTTGCTAAGTTTCTAAGGGTTTCTCTGAGTTGATGAGGCTAGCCTCAAACCTGTGATCGTCCTGTCTCAGCCTCCCAAGTTCTGTGATTACAGGTGTGCACTACCACACCTTTTCTTTTCTTTCTTTCTTTCTTTTTTTTTTTTTTGCGGTACTGGGGATTGAACCCAGGGGCATTCTACCTCCGAGCTACACCCCCAGCCCTATTTTTTATTCTTTATTTTGAAACAGGGCCTAAGTTGCAGAGCGTCTTACTTAAGTTGCTGAGGCTGGCCATGAACCTGGATTCTCCGGTCTCAGCCTCCCAAGTACTGGGATTACAAGCGTGCACCACCACACCTGGTTTAGTCTTTACTTTCTTTTTTTTGGTACTGGGGATTGAACCCAGGGACATTCTACCTCCAGGCTACATCTCTTGGCCTTTTTATTTTATTTTATTTTATTTATTTATTTGGCTGTACTGGGGATTGAACCCAGGGGCATTCTACCTCTGGATTACACCCCCAGCCATATTTTTTTATTCTTTATTTTGAGACAGGGCCTCACTAAGTTGTGGAGGGCCTCACTAAGTAGCTGAGGCTGGCTGCGAACCCAGATCCTCCGGTCTCAGCCTCCCAAGTACTGGAATTACAAGTGTGCGCCACCACGCACGGCTCCTTTTTGTTTTTTATTTTGAAACAGGGTCTTGCTAAGTTGCTGAGGCTGGCCTTGAACCTGCAATCCTCCTGTCAGTCTCTCAAGTACTGGCATTACAGGTGTGTGCCACCATGCCTGGCTGGCTTTTTTTGTGGTACCGGGGATTGAACCCAGGGGCTTTCTACCTCCGAGCTACATCCCCAGCCCTATTTTTTATACTTTATTTTGAAACTGGGTCTCACTAAGTTGCAGAGGGCCTCACTAAGTAGCTGAGGCTGGCCGCGAACCTGGATCCTCCGGTTTCAGCCTCCCAAGTACTGGGATTACAAGTGTGCGCCACCACAC
>PVJS01032901.1:0-22486 GCA_004027185.1 Glis glis | reverse complement strand
ACGCCCCTGGGTTCAATCCCCGGTACCGCAAAAAAAAAAAAAAAAAGAATAAGAAATAGTAACAAATAGCCGGGCATGGTGGTGCACACCTGTAATCCCAGTACTTGGGAGGCTGAGACAGGAGGATGATAGCTTCAAGGACAGCCTCAGCAAGTAGTGAGACTCTCAGCAACCTAGTGAGACCCTGTTTCAAAACAAAACATAAAAAGGGATGGGGGGTGTAGCTCAGAGGTAGAAGGACTCTGGGTTCGATCATCAGTACCATAAAAAAAAAAGAAATAAAATAGGGCTGGGGGTGTAGCTCTGAGGTACAATGTCCCTGTGTTCAATCCCCAATACCAAAAAAAAAAGAAAATTCTCTTCCATGAACATGCTTACAATTCCAAGTTGAATGACTTCAACAAGGGTGTATTTAACACCCTAATTATATTTATTAGAAACACCAAGGATGATTTTCCACAGAGATGTGCAACAGAGTCTTATTCAGTTGGACTAGTTCATGAACATGTTGTCCAGTAATCCTACCTCCTCATTGTCCTGAAAACAGATAACAACACATTTCCTCACAGTTACAAGTTTGTAAACTTGTTTATAGAACTACCCAGGAAGTGCCTGTGATGGTTTTAAATGAGCCTACAAATTCTTTGGTACTCCTTCCAAAGGTGGAGCCTAGTTCCCTTCCTGGAGCTAGTGATCTGCTTAAAAGGGACAGAAAACAGTAGAACTGAGAATGTTGCACCTGAACCCTAAGTCCTAAGAGGCACATGGGTCCTGCTCACCCTCTCTACGATCACTCGCTCCAAGGAAAGCCAGGACAGGGTGGCAAGGACGCCTGTGGAGAGGCCCACTGTGGAGGGCCTGTGGCTCCTCCCCACAGCCCTGGGGTAATGGCTCCCCCTAAAAGCCAAGGAGTGACTTGTCTTGGTAGAAACCTCTCTAGCCCTAGTACTCCTTCAAATGACAGCAGTCCTACAAAATCCTGACAGTGACCACAACACACCTGGAGCCAGAACTCCTCAGGTAAGCCCACTGGCGCATTCCTGACCCAGGGAACTGCCAGACAATGAATGCCTGTCACTCTCGGTTGCTACATTTCGGCATAATTTGTTATGTAGCAGTAGATAATGCCCTTCTCTCCTTTCTATCTTGTCAAAAACACACCTCCTTTACATATATTTTACACACAATTCCTTCCTATCAAGAAGCTTCTGAGACTGGCTATACTCGCTTAGCATGGTATTCTTGAGTTCCATCCATTTTCCTGCAAATGCCATGACTTAGTTCTTCTTTACGGCTGAGTAAAATTCCATTGTGTGTTTATACTACAGTTTTGTGCTCCATTCATCTGTTAATGGGTACCTAGGCTGGCTCCATAATTTGGCTATTGTAAATTGTGCTGCTATGAACATGGATATGCAAGTATTATAATATTTGATTTCATTTCCTTTGGGAAGATGCCCAGGAGCGCCATTGCTGGGTCATAGGGTGGTTCCATTCCCAGTCTTCTGAGAAACCTCCACACTGATCTCCACAGCGCCTGTGCTAGTTGCAGTCCCACCCTCAGTGTAGTAGGGGTCCTATTTCCCCACACCCTCGCCAGCATTTATTATATTTGTGTTCTTGATGACCGGCATTCTAACTGGAGTTAGATGGAATCTCAGTGTAGTTCTAATTTGCATTTCCTTGATTGCTAAAGCTGTTGAGCATTTTTTTCATATACTTGTTAGCCATTTGTATTTCTTCTTTTGAAAAGACTGTTCAGTTCGGTTGCCCACTTTTTCATTGGGGTATTTGTTTTTAGTATTAAGCTTCTTAAGCTCTTCGAATATTCTAGATAGTAGACCTCTGTCTGAGGGGTAGGTGGTGAAGATCCCCCATTCTGTAGGCTCTCGCTGTAGAAACTTGAGGTTTCCTTTGCTGTACAGTTTTAATTTAATGCTATCCCATTCATTAATTCATTTTATTGGTGCATTTTAATCATACATCTTGAGGCTCAGGGTGGTAGAGGCATGCACACACCACTCACTTAGCCCTCCCCCAATTCCCACCCCAATCCCTCCCCCTTCCCTCCTTCCCGTGCTCATCATGGTGACTGATAAGTTTGTGTATGTACGGCCTGTGCATTAGGGTGTTTCCCGCTTCCCCCTCCCATCTCCCTCAGTTAGGTCGCCTTCCTTACTCATCTAGGGTTTCTCCTCCTTTGTCTGGAGTCCCTCCTATATCCCATTTTCTCCCTAGCTTCCGCATATGAGGGAGAATATCCGACTTTTCACTTTTTGTGACTGACTAATCTCACTTGGCATAATGGTCTCCAGTTTCATCCATTTCCCTACAAATGACATATTTTGTTCTTCTTTATGGTTGAGTAAAATTCCATTGTGTACATATCCCATAGTTTTGTAATCTATTCATCTGTTGATGGATACCTTGGCTGGTTCCATAGTTCGGCAATTGTGAATTGTGCAGTTACAAACATAGATGCACATGCATTAGTCTGGTAGTTTGGTTTCCATTCTTTTGAGCTGTTGGGGTCTTATTGAGGAAGTTTCAACCTGTACCTGTATGTTGGAGTGTTGATCCTATGCCCTCCTCTAGCAGTTTCAAAGTTTCTAAGCGAGGATAGCCAGTCTCAAAACACAAGTAGATGTATGTTTTCTCTTATATGTAGAAGTTAGAGAGACAAATATTCAAAAATAAGGGCAACATCAGATAGATGAGCAGAGAATCCAGGGGGAGTGACTGAGGGGAATTAGGGAAGGGATACAAAGTCATAAAGAATGTAACAGTTGAAATAATGCTATGAATGTATACAAAACTACCAATTCCAATATCAAAGACATGTGGGGGGGACGGTGAGAAGGGCACCAAGAGCTGTGTGTGCATGTTTGTCTGACACCCTGTACCCCAATATGATGTAAAATTACAATGCACCAAAAAAAAGCTCTGTACCACACAAGAGCACTGAGGCACGCGGAGAAGGTCAAGAAAGGTTAACTGAATGACATCAGTCATATGAAATGTGTTATGGGGCTGCATTCCCATCAACTTCTTATTTTATCACCGTAATAAAAGGTTTACATTTATATCTCTCCCACTACCAAATTCAGATCTGATACAGCTTATGATGAAAAACTGATATGAGAAAACCAACAGTTATTAAAGAGCTACCTAATAGATGAAATGGAGGTTTTAAATTTAGATTCATATGACATAAAGGAAATGTCTTAATGTTTCCTGGAAAATCTGCTCAGATGGATGGAAACATCTGTCTTCCGGGCCCCTAGGATCTACTGAACAAGGGGCCTTCCCAGCGAGGCTCTGCCCTTTGAAGGAGCATCAAGGCCACAGCAGACATGCTTCCTTCCCAGAGGCTCAGAAACTGCAGCCAACTGCTCCAATATACCCAAACCTGAGAAGACAGCACATGCAGGGACACGTGCAGAATCACAGGTCACCAGGGCCAAACAGGCCGCAGCCCTCTGGTTAACACTACACAGCTCACCTTCAGCTAGTACAAGGTCTCGAGCTTGGAGGTAGGGGCCTCTGGCTGAGGAAATGGATCTGTGCAAGTCCCACCTCCAATGCACCCTGCCAGGTCTAGCCTGATCCTTCTCCAGCCAAAGCATCAGGGCATTTGCAGCAAGCAGGCTAGAACCCCTGCTCCCCTCGGGCCTAGCGGATCAGAGTACAGGAGGAGTCTTGCTCAAGTCAGACGAGAACAGTGTCCTATTCCAGGGGAAACCCAGGTTAGACTTTAAATAACCAATTTGATTTTGCTTGCAAGTTAAAATTTTTAATATTTGCTTAGTGCTTAAGTGAGGGCTAAAGTGAGGGCCACACTGATGGGGATCAAACCTCAGTGACAAAAACAGAAGAAGTAGACCATCATCTCTTTCATCATCAAAGATTCTCACCCTTCCAAAACTATTTGTGAAGATGTATTCATAACAATATAAAACAACAAATCACATGGAAAAAATAAACTGTAAAATTAGCTCAGCCGTTATACCTGGCATTTTCTTTTGTTAATACCTTCCTACATTTCAAGTATTATTTTCCAAATACATTAAATTGATCTAGTAATAAAAGTTAATGTTATTAAAACCTTATATCAACCATCCCTGACAAATACCTTTCGTAGTCAGAAATATTTTACAAAAAAATTTTAAATTTAATATCTCCTTTCAAAAAGTATTTTTAAAACCATGCTATGGTAGTATTTCCAGCTAATTTTTAAGACAAAATTCTTAATGCAACAGGAATAAAGAGGACAAGAGAAAGGACTGAAGACTCTATGAGCAAAAATGAAAAAAATTCAGTGTCATTAAAAGCAGACACGACCGCCTGTATCTCATGCCATTTGAAAAAGGTTGTTTTATTATCAATGTAACTAATCACAATGAAACCATCTCTTACAACTAAAGACATTATAATGAATTTTCTTTACAGCTACAGAGAAATGGGATTTGCTGTTTCACATCAAATAGAACAGGCTGTATAAATTCTTCTTCCTATTTATTGTAAAATATAATTTCATCTATAAAATCAGTCATGAAATATTAAAACTGAAACAACAGAATTTATATCCTTTACTTAATTTAGTTTAAACGGTCTATTCACTAAAAAAGTAGGTGGGGAGGTTACATGTAATAGAGCCCCTCCTTTCTCATTAAGTGTTTCCATTAGACCCTTTATTTTCGAGAATTTACAGTGCAGCCATAAAAAAGCATTCCATGATAAAAGTTAGTCTATATTCCTTAAATTTTCCTTTCTCCTGCTTCAGAAGGCATGAAAATGAAGTATATAATATATGAATGCTGATGAAAGCAAAAAGAATTAGGAGTATAAAATTAAAGAAACAAAATATATTTACATTGAAAATTTCAAACTCCAGTGAAAGGGAACATTAAGCTACAAATAGGGAGGCCGTTGCTTCCATTGCAATTACACCAATACTAAGCTGTAGGACATATGGAGACCCACAGAACTTTTCTGAGTCTCAGCCTCTTTGTTTGTTAAGCAAGAAGGAAGAACTAACATTCCTAGATGCAAGGAGAAAAATCCCTCACCAATACTAAGGAGTTGAACATTCAAACAGTAAAAAACTGTATTCCTAATAATGAATTTGTATTTCATTCAACAGGAAAAATAGGGGGAAAATGGTATTTCCAAAATGTAAATGTGGAGGCAATATAACCAAAAAGAGCTAAAGACATGTTGCACATTACTCTTGCTCAGACAGATTCGTCAGGTCCACGAGAAGAGATGGAATACAATGGTTAATCAAAGAACTGCAGGGAAAAAAGACTAAAACTACTAATTTTGGAAGAAATCTGGAAAACACTATAATTCCAAATGTCAATAAGCTAACATGCCACATAAAACTATCAAGCCTCAAGACATTTGGAATATAAATTATTAGGTACCAAAGATCTGAGTGTTAAAGTATATTTAGAAAGGAGAACAACTGCAGTATTAAATTTTTTTAGTGAATATGGTTCTACTCAAATTAATTTATACAATAAGGTTACTAGTTCCCCCCACCCTGGGTGGTGAAATTATAGGTAATTTTTTTCTCCTCTTCCTGGAACTTTTCTATACTTCCAAAATACATTACTTTGAGGAGGTGACTGAGTGGGAAGCCTAAAGAGAAGTCTCCACACATTGCTGAAGTAATAAAAGTGACGACAACTCTCAAGGAAAAGGGGGGAAGATGGAAGCCTACTAATGACTGTGGTCCTTGGATGGAACTCAGAATCGAGACACCACAAGTAAAAGGGAAAGTCAGCGATGACTTGTGACTACAGTCAGAGATGTTTGAGGTCTAGATCTGGTTAAACACAGGTATACCCAGAGAGCTACCTGTGACTCATTGGACCTGACATTAAATATGTAAGAATGGGGGTTGGGGTTGGAAGAAAGAGGACCAGGAACATTGAGCATACTCAGCACCCATTAAAAGGAACCTGAGCTCCTGGACAAATGGCTGATTACAGAGCTGGGGCAAGGCAGATACAAGATGAGCCTGGAGCATCTTACATCAGAAAATAGGAAAATGTTTTAAAAAGAAGAAAATGATGTCACAAAGACACATGGGCTGACTTAAAGGGGCTCCCCTAATCTGTGGCAATTTGAGCTCCCAAGTAATGCAGTACCATTAAACTACTAAAAGTAGAGGTGAATAAGCCCATTTTCATGGCTGAATGATGGATAGAGATGAATGGATGGGTAGAAGAGAGAGGGGGAGGAAGGAAAGGAGGAAGGAAAGGGTAAAGGGATGGTTTTGTTTGTAGCAGAATGCAGTGTCAACTGGTAAATTATGGAGGGAGTGCTGGAAATCATATTGACAAAAAATTATACCAGGCAAGACTCATCAATGGCTGCTACACCTGGGGATGCTTTTGTTATGGAGCAGAAGTTGCATGATGTTAAAGCATCTTCCCACAACCTACTTAGCAGCTACAGAGAAAGGAGGGAAAACAACTCAGTAATTGGGCGGTGGATAAACTGGGAATATCTTGCCTGGGTGATAGAAAATCAACATCCTCAATGAAGGGCAGATGGACATGGTGTGGCCGCATCACCCACATACATCACTGCTGATGAGCATGCAAGGCATCCATCCAAGTTAATCAGAGGAAACAGCAAACACACTGTGAGGAATGTTTTATTTAAAGAAGAAAAAATGGTAGGAGGCCTGCATTTTTCAAAAATGTCAATGTTACAAAACACACAGAAAGGCTATGGAAATATTCCAGATTAAAGGAGGCTAAAGAGGCATTAAACTAAATGCAGTACCTGCTCTCCAACTGGATTCTGTGTTGGCAGTGAAAAAAAAATGTACTGAGGACATTTTAGGTCAACTGACAAAAAAGTACCAATGTAAATTTACAAAAGTGAAAAAAATACTATAGTTATATAAGAGAATATCCCCTTCTTAGAAGATATCAATTGAATACTCATGGGAAAAGGGTCACGATGTATTTAACTTGTTCTTAAATGGTTCAGGAAGCAAAGCAAAGTATATGTAAGAGTATACAGATGTGTGTGTGTGTGTGTGTGTGTGTGTGTGTGTGTGTGTGTGTGTAGACTGTATGGGGCAGGGCTAGTAGTGTAGGAACACTTGCCTAGCATTCATGAGGCCCTGGGTTCCAACCCCAGCACCAAGGGTGGGGATAGCAGAGTGACAATAGATGAATCAGGATAAAGATTACACAGGTATTCTAAAGAAAGTTTCTATTTTTCACATTTCCCAATACATTTGAAACTATTTCCAACTTTAAAAGGGCTGATTTTGTTCATATGGCTTACAAAGACCTCTGCAAAGTCTTGAGGAATTGTCAGAAGAGTCACAGAAATATAAAGCTCCCTAAAAAGGAGAAAAGGTTTTCTTGGACCAGACAAAACCTTACTCCACACATAGTTATTAGAGCCCTTGAAGAATTCTAGAAATTCAAAAGGCTTTATCTCCAACTAAAGGGCATACTTCCTCTTCTGCGTATTGCTGCATGTGTGTGTGTGTGTGTGTGTGTGTGTGTGTGTGTGTGTGTGTGTGTGTGTTTCATTAACACCCTATAGCCATAGACAGGTTGAAATGAAAGAAGGCAGGAAAGATACATAAAGGAAAGGTGGTTGCATTTCAGCTACTATCCCTGCAAATTATATCCTTCCTAGTACAGCTGTGCTTCAACCTCTAAGATGCTTCAAACCCTTCTGCATTTAAAAATAACTGCTGAAATCTATCAATTCCTGTCCACTGTAGTTCCCACACCAGCCTTCTAACAGACCAGGGAGACACCAATGCAAACAGAATGGTGCTCATGAAAGGCCTGTAAGGTCCTGCCCTATAGTTTAGAAACCTTCAGTGGCACCAATTAGTCACCTACAAAAGATAAACCTTTCTGCCCCAAGCAGAAGGATGTGCTAGCACGGGCATGTGCTGTCACTGTCATTCTGATCTGGGGTAGCAGGGGCAGCTCCAGCCCCCCCACACACACACACACCCCGCATCCTGTGTTATAATCCCCAGCAGCTGCGCCCTTTGAATCCTGGCCGAGGAAGTCAAGATGACAGCAGAGTCGAGAGGAAAGAGCTGGCCTGCACTGGAAACTGGAAGCCCACCAAGACGCAAAACCAGGATTCAGTCAGGACCCCGGTCCAATCAAGGACCAAACACAGTAAGAATTCAACTGAGGGATTGAAAATAGATGAGTTGCCAGTGGACAAAATCAAGCATCTGAGAGGCCAGAAGGGAGAAAGGGAGCAGCCACGGCCAGCTCTGCAGGGGGAGCGGGAGCTCCTTGCTGAGGGTAGCGGCCCAGGCCCAGCATGAGCGCCACAACAGGGCAACCTTCACTGGGAGCTCTGCACAAGAGCTCTGCTGCCTTGCCCTGTCTCCTTCTATTAAAAGCTGCACTCATATCCATGTCTCCTGAGCGAATTCTTTGGCTCTCAAAGACAAAAACTGAGGTACACTTCCAGTCTGGGGCTGAGACCTCCTCCAACCCGTAGCAGCTCCCGTTTCAAATGGTTCCGTGACGCAGGCATTTCTTTTCCTCCTTTGTCTATCCCTGCGTGGAAGGGTCTCTCATGGACGGTGGAAACCAGCGGGACACATGTGCCAACGTCGGTCTGGGCTATGCCCACACAGCGCTGAAAGGCCCCTGCGGTCCTCTGCGTTAGCCATGGCCCCACAGTGTCTCACCTCCACCTGCACTCTATCCAGGAATTCTGAGCCCTCAAACCTCAGGCAGCAGCCAGCCAGGAAAAACCGTGAGGATGGCTGCCGACCTCCAAGGCTGGGAGAGGTCTCGCGATCCCTCTTCTGTCAGCATCGCCTCAGAGGGGCTCGCCTTCCTGGAGACTGCAAACCCAGGCGCGCCTCCTCCCTGACGCTCAAACACTGCTCTCCTACTTCCATTACTGCCCAGGACTTTCAAAGGTCCCATCTAATTCTTCCGACCCCTGGTGGGTTGGGGACCATTGTTCCCGCTCTGCTGCCCTCCTTCCTCCCAGGCTGGCGACCATGGCTCATGCATGCAGGGAGCGAGCACGCCAGAGCCCGGGGGCCAGGGAGCTCACGCCGAGTCTCCCGAGCCCTCATGGGGGCTGAGGCCGTCCCCACAGCCGGGGTGTCAGCGCCACTGTCACTGTGGGCGAGGGAGGACCAAGCGCAGTACTCCTCAAGGACTCAAGGGTGAGGACACCGCAGACAGAGGGAGGGAGGAAGCAGAGCAGGACGGCGGAGGCCGGGGAGCTCACGCCGTGTCTCCCGAGCCCTCAATGGGGGTGAGGCCGTCCCCACAGCCGGGGTGTCAGCGCCACTGTCACTGTGGGCGAAGGAGAATCAAGCGCAGTGCTCCTCAAGGACTCAACGTGAGGACACCGCCCAGAGGGAGGGAGGAAGCAGAGCAGGACGGTGGAGGCCGGGGAGCTCATGCCGCCGTGTCTCCCGAGCCCTCATGGGGGCTGAAGCCGTCCCCAGAGCCGGGGTGTCAGCGCCATGGGCGAGGGAGGACCAAGCGCAGTGCTCCTCAAGGACTCAACGTGAGGACACCGCCCAGAGGGAGGAAGGGAGGGAGGGAGCAGAGCAGGATGGCGGAGGCCGAGAGGCTCCCCGGAGCGTTCTGTGTCCCCAGAACAGAAAGGAGAGGAGGGCCGGCGCATTGGCAAGCCAGCCCAGCCCCCATGGCGCCATACAGCAAACAGGCTGCGCGCTCACGGGCGCCGTGGGCGCGCCTTCCGCCCCGCAGCCTCTCGCGGGCACCATCTTAATGTAAGGGTTGTTCTCCCAGACCCGCCGGGCGTGCCATTCTAGCCTATGGCGCCTGGACACAGGCACGCCCAGTCACCAGCGCCACCTACGAGCCATGGGCCGCAACCACTGCCGACAGCATCAATGGCGGTGACTGGGCGTGGTGGCGCACGCTTGTAACCCCAGTACTTGGGAGGCTGACAGGAGGATCCGGGTTCGCGGCCAGCCTCAGCTACTTAGTGAGGCCCCCCCTGCAACTTAATGAGACCCTGTTTCAAAATAAGGAAGAAAAAATAGGGCTGTGGGAGGTAAAATGCCCCTGGGATCAATCCCCAGCACCACAAAAAAATTTTACAAAATGGCGGTAAATCAGGATTGTGTTTGTGTTTGTAAGAACAAGGTTCATTGCTTTTAGGGTTTCTCTTGGTAGAAAAAAGTGGCTTCAGATTTTAATTATGCAAGCCAGGTATTCCGGTTTTAGGAGTAATCTATAAAGGACGTAGAAATAAGTTGGGTAAATGGAAATGGATAAAAGCTTTGAGGCACTCTTGGCTTCTTCGGGTCTCTGATAACTCCGACAATCCCGGAAGGTTAAAGGAAGTCGCAGAGGGTTTGAGTCAGTCGCAAAAGGTGTGCGAAATATGAACCTTATAAAAGGAATCTTTGGAGACAAAACTGGTTATAGTTATGCCAAGTACTCAAGTGAGGGTTTTAATCTCCAGGTCTCCCGACCTATCCGGGAAACAGGAATTCCTGAATGGGTCCATTCACAATATGCCTATTTTTCCGTTTCCTATAAGGGCACGTGAAACGTCCCTCCTTTGCTCTTCATGGACCAGTGTTTTTCTCCAGGGTCAGTCCTCCTCCATCTTTGCACATGTTATGCACACCCTCAGGGTCCTTTTTCTTCTATCAATGTTCTGGGGTCAATTAAGAGGAAAAAGCATTCCTCTCATCTAAGACCCCAGCAAAGTCTCCCCCACTTTGGCATATCAATGCATAAGAAGTCAGAAGCAGGCTTACTTTTTTTTATACAGTGTTGACTAAAACCACTGCTGGCCATGGAGATATCAGATCTCTCCCACCATCTCTGGATCCCCTTGTCAAACCAATAGCAATTCCAGGGTTCACTGTGAGGTTTCACGTCCAAAGCACAGGTAAACGTGCCGGCTACTCCTACCACAGAGGGCTCCGGAGCAACACCTCTGATAAAAGGTCCTGCTTGGATTGGGATGCTAATCCAAGGGCATCTCACTTGTTTTCCCCTCTCTCTCTCTCTCTCTCTTCTCTCCTCTCCTCTCCTCTCCTCCCCTCTCCTCCCCTCTCCCCTAGCCCCTCCCCCCTCCCTCCTCTCTCCTCTCTCCTTTCTCCTCCCGGCTCCAGGATGTCACCTTGGACGATGGCAGTGAGAATATTGGCTGAGACATAGCCCAGCTGGTAGCGGCTCCCATCTCGATCCCAGCACCCGAGCACAACTCTTCTGTGTCTCATCAGCACCGGCTCCATCTTCTCCACTCTGGACACCTAAATGTTGCTGAAGTCCCAGGGTCTAGTTGACCTGGCCATCTGTAAGAGCAGCTCTGCAGTCACACACACCTCCAGCTTCTCTTGTGACCACAAAAGGGTCTCTCCATGCAAGTCAGGCCATTCAGGAAAGAATGCTATCATTCTTCTCCAACCTCTTTTCTTGGTCCCCTTTTCTGTCATATCTGCGCAGCAAAACTATCTCCATCTTCAAGTTTTCCCCGTGACTTTTCCTTCTGAATTCTATTTTCCTACTTCTCACTAAACCTTTTTCAATGGTTCTCACAACTCACTCTCAATTAAGTGTTACAAAGAAGAAAAAGGTAATCTCCAAACCTTAAATAATCATTCTTTGACTATTCTAATATGCTCCTCTTTTACCTCATCTAAAAATTTTAAAGTCATCTAAAATTTACTATCTTTCCTTTATCCCGCCTCTTCTAATTTATCCTGCCTGCTAGCTATTAATGAATTCAAAAAATAAAAATAAAATATGAATAAAAGCAGTCAAGAAAAGATACAGGATTAAATATGAGCTAGAGTCCGGCATGGTGGCGCATGCCTATAATCCCAGTACTTGGGATGCTGAGACAGGAGGATCGCAGGTTCACGGCCAGCCTCAACAACTTAGTAAGGCCCTCCGCAACTTAGTGAGACCCTGTTTCAAAATAAGAAATAAAATAGAGCTGGGGATATATTTCGAAGGTAGAATGCCCCTGGGTTCAATCCCTAGTGCCACCTAAAAATTAAAATATAATTTTATTTTATATTTATTTGTGTGTGTGTGTGTGTGTGTGTGTGTGTGTGTGTGTGTGTGTATGAGTTAAACTTCAAAAGAAAAACTAAAAATCCAAAGTTTCAATGTACTCAATGTCTGCAGTACAGAAGACTCTCCTACAAAATTCTGGAACATCTGAAATAAGAGGCTTCCTCTTTGGCTGAAAACAGATGTTTTATAAAAAATTTAAAGTTTTAAGTTATATGTTAAAAGGCAAACTTATCAAAATGATTGGAGAGGTTAAAAACAAAATTATACATAAGACCAATGGCTTAGGTGAATTCTAAAACTTTAAGACTCTCAAGTGAGGGAAGGAGGGAGAGGGCTGTGTGCTCCCTCGGCTACCAAAGATGGTTAGCTCCCCTCCAACACAGCCGTCTGCTAACCTGGGCACAGGAGACCCCAGGGTGGCATCTCCACGTTAAGTGACAAGAGAATACAGATAACTGGAAAGAAGAGAGAGGAGTGTGAATTATGCCGACTGCAAGTCCCTTCCTCACAGGCTGATCTAAACCAGTAATCCAGCAATGCTGCGGCCTCCACGCAGCGTCGTCCTCGTCCACCTGGGATGACTATGACGCCCTCCTTCTACCAACAGCCTCCATGTCTTCCAAGAACTTTCGTTTTAATTTCACTGAATTCCATGCTCATTAGCACTTCTTTAGGCCCAGTATTCACTGGTATTCGAAGATCCTGCTTAACATTGCAAATTGTTTAATATGGTAGTTTTCTTATCCCTCAATAACAAATGCAGATGTTAACCAAACAGAATCCTAACCACTGCAAGAGGGAAAAGCTATTCCCAAAGCCCCAGGAGACACAGTATGTCTGCTAGTTCATTTGTTTTATTTATTTCTTATTTATTCATTTATTCTTATTTATTTATTTTTGGTGTGTTTATGTGGTACTAAGGTCTGAATGCAGGGGCATACTATCTCTGAGTTACATCTCAGTACTATTTAATTTTTTATTTTAAAACAGTGTCTCGGTAAGTTATCGCACACTGGCCTTAACCCTCGATCCTCCTACCTCAGCCTCCCAAATACTAAGGTTACAGGCGTGCACCACCTTGACCAGCTTTCCTCGTTTTCACATAACTACATTTAGTTCTATTAGGACTTTATGGATTAAGCACTGATGCTACTAAAAAATAGTGTTCTTCATGTAAACAGTGTTTCCCAGAGTGACAGAAATACCACCAGCAGCACCTCAAAGTTATGTACCACACATAAGGAGTTTTTAAAAGTATCTACTATTCAAATGTATTTTAGTAAAAATAATACATCAATTTATGACATCACATATTTAGTCTTATGACAAGACTAAATTTACAAAATGTAGCAAAAACAATGAAGGAGCAGGTAAAAGAGTAGAGTCTGGATAAAAACTACATTATACAACAATATACCATGTCATTCACTAATTTTTAAATTATAAAAATTCCAAACAATCCATCAAAATAAAGAACTCTCACCTCTAAGTTTATTATTAAATACCAGTGTTCTGAAAACCAGTCCCTTCCTCATGCTGGTAACCTTTCACATGCAGCATCAGAAGTTGTCACTTATTTTCACACCTGATTATTACACCTTCAGATCAGATCAAGAACATAACATAGTCTAATAAAATGTCCTCTTTAATGTTACTCTTTTACATTCTGCAGAATAAGTAAGAGAAATTTCATACACTGTGAGAGAACACTAGAGACTACTAATTTTCTACATATCCATAATCTGCCATTTCTTTTAAATTTGGACACAGTAGCAAGAACGAAAATAATAAGAAGTCAATGATTCATCCTAACTGCTGGAATAAAATGACTTAAAAGTGGCTCAAACACAACGGAAGTTTAAATCTCGCTCTTGTAAACTTCCAAGGCAAGCTCCTGGTCAGCATGCATTCTGCTCCAGGCTGTGATTCAGGAATTCAGACTCCTCCTGTCTGGAAGCTCTGCCTCGGAGCTCTCATTCCCTGCAAACAGCTGATAAAAGAAAGCAAGCATCAAAGACGTAGCTGGATCATTGCTTCTAAAAAGCCTTGACTCAAAGTGGCATCTGTTGCTCCCACTCATACTTACTCAGCTGCAAGGAAACATCAAAATGCAACCTGAAGTTATGTAACTATGACTGGGGTAGACAGCTAGCCATCTCTGCCACAGCCAGTCCCCCAAATCACCAACTCCCTGCCATTAACGAAGGCTTGTAGCTTTTAGAAGACTTGCAAAAACCTTTTCTCAGAAATGCACCTATGCCTAGAAGACCTATTACTTGTACTTTTGAAAAATAAGGAAACTATAGATGTTAAGCACAATGATGGGAGGCCACTGTTTTAGACTGAGCTCCTGCCCTAGGCCCCACTAGACTGGATCAAACACAAATGGAGTAAGTTGTGGTAAATGCCACATCATCAAACTGGAACTTTAAGGATGCAGACAGATCTCAAAACAGACCCGCTTTTCCTGAAAACAGGAGACTCCAGGCTGCCTGAGTCAGCATAATAAATGTGTCTCCTCTGCTTTAACCACTATAAAAAAATAACTTGGAAGTAACCTGAGGTTGACTCATTTTTTTCCTATTCTGTTTCCTTGATCCCACCTTACAAAACCCACTCTTCTACTACCCAGTGGCAGCTCTCATTCAATTCGTGGATCAAAAATAAAATCCAATTAGATTTATAACTGAATGTGTTATAATTTTGTCTTTTACAACACCAATCCATTACAAATTTAGCTAATCACCAAAAATGTGAATCCCTAGATCTTACTCATGCAGAGATTCTGGACATTAATCTGTACTTTTAAAGAGTTCCGTGGGTGATTTGATTTTGATGAGCCAGACTACTGAACTAAAGTCCCTCCTAACTGTTTAAAGAAACTAATATGCACTTAATGTATTTACTGAACCTAGAGCTTTGGTAAGGAGGGAGAGAGGAGAAAAAATATTGTACATATGTGAATCAGAAGGGATAATAAATACACTTAAAAATAGGGCTATCACGCAGGGATCCCAAGACATTTGCCTGCATCATAATTTGCCACGCAAAATGACTCTATATGTGAGTTTTAGAAAATAATGCCCCAAGTTACCATCTTTGAAATCCTTCGGTGTTCCAGTGAAATATAATAAAACATCATCCATGAGGGAGACCAGATTCTGTACCCTTAAGATTCTTAATGAAAACCATTTGATCTCATTTTTGGAATATTATAATTCCTGCTCTCTTCCCTTCAATGATCTAAATTTTCTAAGCTATTTTTAAAACTACATTATCACCTTAGTTTAAATTCTAATGGTTTTATAATTATATTTTAAATTAGCAAGCACACCTATAACTGGTATTTCTCATTCTATGATAATTGATCCAATAATTATATATCAAATTCTGATCCATAATTCACAATCAGCAACAATCACAAGTGAACTGTACACTTCCAAAGTAGGTTGTTGCTTGTTCTAGGCTTAAAACACAGTTTCCATTACATTTAATAACTGAAAAGCACACTGGGCTTTGGTTAACATTTGATGATCACACTAGTATTACTTCATCTGTGTTAAGCAACGTCTTTTCCCTATCGGGCTTCTTATAACCTTACTTTATTTAAAACTATTTTTAATGCAAGAAAAAAAGCCGTTCATATAAAGGGAAATAAAAGAGAAGTATGAACATTAAACACATTGCAAAGTGCTGAGAATTAAGGTTGATATTACCCAGCTTTAACAACATGTACTGAAACTAGAGGAGCTGAAGCACCTGCCGTGGGCTGGGAGCGCCCTGCTCCACATGTGCCCGTAAGGGGCTTCCTGCCATCACTGCGTGTGTCTGGAATGCACACATTTCTGCCATGGAAGATTCTCATGGGCTGTCAACCTCTGGTGAGGAGCTGAGTCTGCCACAAAGTATGACATTTCATAATTACAAATGCTTGACAGTTCTCATGGTTTAGACAATTTTAGCGCTCTGAATATCAAACAAAAAATGCATAGGGTTGCTAGAACCAATTTTTATTTTTCCTATACTTGTTAATTTCAAGGGGGAATTGTGATACCATCATGGCTTAAGTTTATAGTATAAGCAACATTTATTTAAAAAATGTCCACCAGGCTAGGCACAGTGGTACACGCCTATAATCCTAGTACTTGAGAGGCCAAGACAGGAAGATGGCAGGCTCTAGACCAGCATGCAGTAACTTAGCAAGACCCTGTTTCAAAATAAAATAAAACAGGGTTGGGGGTGTAGCTCAAAGGTAGAATGCCTATGTATTCAATCCCCAATACCACAAAAAAAGAAAGAAAAAGTCCACCAGGCACAGTGGCATATGCATGTAATTCCAACTACTATATATGTGTCCCAGCTAGTAAGGTAGAAGGATTACAAGTTCAAGGCCAGTGTGGGTAACATAGTGAGACCCTGTCTCAAAATAAAATAAAAATGGCTAGGAGTATAGGTCAGGGGTAGAGCACTTGCCTAGGATGTGTGAGACCATGGGTTCAATCCCCAGTACCACAAAAACAAAAAAAAGAAAGAGACGCCATAACATGGGATAAATAAAAGAAAACAAAGTTATAAAAAAGGCTAGAAAAAAAGGCAAATGTTGATTTCCCAAAAATGGCCTTTTCTGCTAGGCACAGTGGTGCATGCCTGTAATCAGAACAACTCCAGAGGCTGAGGCAGGAGGATTGCACGTTGGAGGGCAGCCTGGGAAACTCAGCACAACCCTGTCTTAAAAACACAGGAAGGGCTGGGAATGTCGCTCCGTGGTAGAGCACCCCTGGGCTCAATCCCCAGTACTGAAAAAAACAAAGTGTCCTTTTTTAAATAATAAACTGCCTAAGCAAAGAAGAATGATTTCCCAAGGCTGATGGCATGCCACCACTTTCTAATGAAGTGGAAGACAGACTTTTGGGACCTGCCATCTGCTAGAATGATAAAGTCATATATGTTTCCTTCTAAGGAAAGGGTAACTTTGAAAAAAGGGAGTCAATAAACCCTTTACTGGACTACCTCTACACCCCCATTCCTATCTTGACTTGTCTTCCCTCCATCTCTCTCAGACTATTACAATTTGGTTTCAAATGTCTCCCAGAAGCTCAGGTCTTGAAAGCATGACCCCAAAGCAGCAAGGTTCAAAGCTGGGGTAGGACTGGAGGAGGCGGGTAACTGGGGGTGTAGTCTTGGGGACCACACATGCCCAAGGGCCCCTCCCCCTCAGCTTTTGGCTGTCATGATGTGACAGCCAGGTCCCTCTGCATCCACCACAGCCAAAACCACCTTGGTTTCTGCCTTGGAGCCGGCCCTAGGGACTGAAACCCTGAGCCCCAATAAAGCTTTCCTCATCTACGTTGTGTCTGTTGGGTGTTTTGGTCACAGCAACAGAAAACCTGACTAAAACAGAAATTGGTACCAGACTAATGGGGTTACTACTGTATTTGAGTCTGACCATGTGGACTGTGAATCTTTGAAACCGATTTGTAAGAGGAAGTTGAAAGAGCCACAATGCGATAGAAAGGCGGATGGTAAAGACTGTGCTCGGAGGTTTCAGAGGGCAGAGAGGACTCCACAGGGAAATGGAATAGAGACCACATGTGTTATACTGTGGCAAAGAACATATTGGTATTTTGCCAGTACCCTGAAACCATGTGAGACTGAATTTAAAGATGAGGGACTGATTGACCTGAAGGGAGATCTCAAGACAAGGAAACAAATGGACTGTGGCATGGTTATTAATGTCGGCCCTTAGCCAATTCTATGAACATCAGAAGGAGAAAGCAATGCAGAGAGACATTAGAGATTTGCACTTTGGCCAGAAAGACATGTGTAAAACTGGAGCCCAGAGAGATGGTATTATGGAGGAAATTAAGAGGGATGGAATGCTGTGCATAGAAACAAAGAAAGGAATACAGTTAAAGCAATTCAGAATTTGGCAGGACCCCATCCATCACAGACCCAAGGGTGTAACCATGGAAATGCATTCAAGGGCAGTCATTTTGACAAAAGGCACTCAGATTCAGTCTCCAGAGCTATGATTAAAGAGGGTATGAGAGGGGCCATCATTGAGGAGGGTCCGGTAACCTTGATTGGAAAGGGCCCAAAGGCCATGATTAAAGAGCGTGTAACTACCTTCATGCTGGCAGTAGATCTTGGTGCTCATGTAACGCTGGCATTGCTGGAATAAATGGGTTATGAAGGTTTCCTCCCAGAGTTCAAAGGAAGGCCTAGGTGGCCAAGTGATGTTCAGTAGGGTTGGAATCCCTGCAAGCAGGCCCAAAGGGGGCAATTTGTGAAGCTGTGAGGGTGAAGCCAAAGTTGCAATGGGAACCCCCAGAATTGGGAGATGCCAGAGTGTGGAACATTCACCAAGAAAAGCTGCCAGCTCCAGCGATGGAGGCTGACTAGGAGAGCAGCTGAGGTGCCAACTACAACCAACCCAGCCACGGGGGAGGGCTGCCGATGCCCTTTGGAGATCACATCTCACCACTGTGTTCCCTGGATGCCACATCTAAATTTTGCCCTTCTGGATTTTGATCCTGTTTTAGTCCCAATCCTTATTTCTCCCTTATGGAATACAAACTATCACTCTATGCCATTGTATGTTAGAAGTATGCAACCTGTTTTGTTTTTACAGGGACACACAGTGGAAATTTGCCTTTAGTTTCAGAGGAGACTGACTTTTGAGCAGTGCCAAAACTGTTAAAACTTGTGGTACTCTTGGAGATGGACTAATGCATTTTGTACTGTGAGATGGCCATGTTGTCCTAAGATCCAGGGGAGGAATATTATGGTTTGAAAGTAAAATGTCCCTCAGACCTCATGCTTTGAGGTAGCCATGATAAGAGGCAGAACTTGGCTGGTATGTAGAGTTCCATCGAAGTGTGGCAGGGACAGTGTTTCCGGGGCAGGCTGCTATAGCTTCCTGCTTCTCTCTCTCTCCTCTTCTCTTCTCTTCTCTCTCTCGCTGCTATAGCTTCCTGCTTCTCTCTCTCCTCTTCTCCTCCTCTTCTTCTTCTTCTTCTTCTTCTTCTTCTTCTTCTTCTTCTTTTCTCTCTCTCTCTCTCTCTCTCTCTCTCTCTCTCTCTCTCTCTCTCCTGCCTCCATGAGTTGATAAGCTGTGTCTCTCTGCTTCTCACCATCATGCCCTGAGGACCTATAGCCCCAGCTCCTAGTCGGTAGCATAAATGGACTATATACATGAACTGAAATCTCTAGACCTGTAAGCAAATCAATCTTCCTTCCTCTACACTGTGGTCAGTCATCAAGTGTGTGGGGCCACAGCAGTGAGAATACTGACTGAAACACAGACATAACTATTTTGCCTATGCTTGCTTTCTTCCTCTGACCATGCATGATAGTAAATGAAGAGTGGAGCTGCTTCCCTCCCTTACACCTGTGCCCATGGGCAAGCTGCTGCTTCTGTAAGGGAAGGACAGTAACAATGTCTAGCCCCACAGGGCCACTGCAGGATGCAGTCCTCGTTTATTTAATGGCACACAAACTCAGCATACAATGCACTTAGACAGTAAGTGTCCCTAAGTATTAACCAGTTTTCATCAAAACCAGTTTTCCTAGTGGTACTTAGAAGAAGTTGTATCACACTTCCAGATCACATCCTCACCTCCATCATACCTTTCCCATGAAAACTGAATAGTCTCTGTGTAAAGACATTGCAAAATAAATGCTTTTAAATAATTATAGATACAAAAATAACTTTTAATATGTGCAAGGTGTTAGAAAGACAATGTACTATCTTTGATTCCCTCTTTGGATTCCTCCCTACCACCTTCCCTCCTTCACACCTTCCCTCTTCTTACAGAGCTATCTGCTAACTTGAATGCTGTAATTGTAATCTGCCTGCTTTTCTTGATCATGTTAACTATATCCATATTCCTAGCGATATGTAATTTCATTTTGCATGTTTCTAAATAAGGTAAAATACTATGTGCAGTCTTCTGCATGTAGGTTTTTTTCCTTCAAGATTATATTCCTGTTATTATCCTCAGTCATACATATACTAACATTCCTTCACTCTCACTACTGTATAGTACTTTACTACAGGAATAAAATAGAATGTAGGTATCCGTTCTCCTGGGATGGACATTGCTTCCAGTCTTTCCTTTTGCAAACTGTGACAATGAATATCCTTGCACATGTCTCCGGGCACTCATGTACACAAGTTTCCCTAGGGCAACAGTTTTCAAATTTTAGCATCACATTCCCCAGAGGGCTTGGTAAGCCAGAAACCTAGCCCATCCCCAAAGCTGCTAATTCAGTAGGTCTTGAGTGGAACCCAAAAATCTGCATTTTGAACAAGTTCCTATGTGATGCTGGGAAACAATCTACAACCACTGCTCTAAGATAAAAACTAAATGAAATAATGAGTGGAAGCATACATGCATCTCAATTTTACTACATAAGTCTGAAGTTATATGGCAACTTACGCTCTCATCAAGTGTACAGAAGCATTCTGGTTGTTTCCGGTCCTCCTGACAATACTGCCAGGCTTCTGTGTTGTTGCCAACCTAGTGTGTATGAAACTATACATTATTTGGATCCTAATTTAATTTGTATTTCCCTAATACTAATGAAGATGAACATTTTTACATTGAGGTTTCCTCGTCTGTGAGATGCCTATTTAGGTCCTTTGTCCATTTTTCTATGGTTCTTACTAATTTGGAGTTGCTTACCCTTCTGGATACTAATCTTTTATCAGCAATACGCAGTACACATATGTATTCTCTCTCATGATATGTCTGATCATTTTCTTGATGGTTTTTCTTAATAAACACCAATAAAATAACAAACAAGTTGTTGATTTTAATGTTGTCAAATATATTGATCTTTTCCCTTGTGATTTGCACCTTCTGTGATCTGTTGAAGAAACTTACCTGTACCAGAGTCACACAACTAACTAGATTATCTTCATAGTTTTCCCTTCTATTTTTAATTGATCTGTAGTTAAATTTTTTGAGTGAATTAGAAATGTCTCGCACCCAAGCCAGATGCAAGTGGCTTATGCCTATAATCCCAGTACCTGGGAAGCCGAGATAGGAGGATCACAGGTTTAAGGCCAGGCTCAGCAAATACTGGGATTACAGAAATGTGCCATCACGTTCAGCTTACACAATTTTTTTAAAAGGTACCAGTAGCAACTGTCATAAGCAATCATCACACTTGCTACTAGACATCAGCTACTCCAGAGCTTTGCCTTGTGCCCCTTAGTAATTTTCCTTGTAGCAAATTTGGAAAAGAATGAGTAACAAAAACACCAGAGTTTAGAATTCCCACACAAATTTTGGTCAAGTTATTTAATCTTAGTCTGTTTGTAAAAAGGGAATAATTCCTTTGATACAAGGTTGCTGTGCTACGTGAAGTATACAGAATATGTCAAATGACATATGAGCTTTTCTAATAATGTTTTAATTCATATGTGTTAGTGCCCTTCCCTATACAGTGTTCCAACTGGACTAAGACCTCACCACAAAACAGGTACCTACTGTATCTAGTACCACCAGCCACGACTGTCAAGTTATAACAGTCAAGTTATGCCGGGCGTGGTGGCGCACGCTTGTAATCCCAGTACTTTGGAGGCTGAGACAGGAGGATCGCAGGTTCGCAGCCAGCCTCAGCTACTTAGTGAGGCCCTCCGCAACTTAGTGAGACCCTGTTTCAAAATAAAGAATAAAAAATAGGGCTGGGGTGTAGCTCGGAGGGAGAATGTCCCTGGGTTCAATCCCCAGTACCGAAAAAAAAAACTGTCGAGTTACAACTGAGATCGCCATTAAACTGAGTACCTAAAAAGTAAAATCCCACATGTGTGTCCACGAATAGCACCTCTACCAAGATGTTCTACTGCAGAGGTGCTTGCTGTTAACAGATGGGCCACTCAAAACCCCACCCAACCGACAGGGGTCAGCAGCTGCCGCCACCCATCTCCACCGGACCAACTCAGAAAGAGGACGAGCACCCAGGGCGCGAGCTGGCTGGGGGCAGAAGGTGAGTTGTCCACGCAAATGAAAACCCCTGCTGCCCAGAGCGGTGTCCGCGGCCCGGGGTCTCCCCGCAGCTGCGCAGACCGGGCCCGAGTCATGCGGGCTCAGACCCTCCACTTCCAGTCGCCGAGCCCTCGCTCGGCCACCCGCCCACCCCCGCGTCGCTTAACGGAAGGAAGCGCGAGTGGCGGGGCGCCTCGGGGGTGACACGAGAGCGGGCGGCGGCCAGGCCCGGCACCACGGGCCGATGACCCGGCAGCTCCGCAATCGGGGAGCGTCTGCTTTTCATTCGGGAGGAACCGGGTGGGCGAGGAGGGCCGCGATCTCGGCGGAGGGCGCGGGGCTGGGCTGCGATGGCCGGCGGGACCACGGGGGCCGCGCGATGGCCGGGCGCGGGGCGGAAGCGCGGGGCGGCGGCGGGGCGCCGGCGGGGCGGCGTGTGCGAGC
>PVJS01032900.1:0-22485 GCA_004027185.1 Glis glis | reverse complement strand
AACCAAAAAAAAAAAAAAAAACAAAGAGAAAAAGCAAAAGGAGCCAGAGAGATGGCGAAATGAGAAAGACTGTCTGATATTGCTCAATTTGAATAACATAAAGAAGAAATCCAGTTTCTAGAAGTTGAAATAAATCCCCAAGGAAACCAATTCTCCTCTAGAGAACTAAAAGGAAATGCAACTCTGAAGCCATATTGATCTCTACCTACTGAGGCCAATTGTAGATTTATTAATGATATAACTAATTAAATTTGTATCATTTAAACTATTAAGCTGATAGTAACTTTTCATAGGCACTGCAGGAAGCTAATACAGGCATGTGCATCATCTTCTAGGCAGCCAGTGATGAAAATAACAGTATTTTACACCTTGACTTCTTGGGACTTGCTCCTAGAGGAGAGTAGCTTATTGTTCAGTCAGTCCATGGCCAAAGGCTATTTCCAAGCCCCTGTGCCAGAGGGTTTTCTTCCTTGGGTTGATGAGTCTGTGTATGTTCTGGAGAAGACTTTTCAATCTACCCAGTGTCTGGCTCTGATTGCCTTTGAATGGGTTCATCTTAGTATACACAAACAGGCTTCTTGATACCCAAAGTTGACTCTCAACCTAGGAGAGGTGCACATGGTTATCTTTCCTTCTGAATCTCTCCATTGCACTGCTGTTTGATGTGCTGTTTTGCTTTTATCAGAATTACCTGACTTTTCTTTCTTGCCTTGGGTGAAGATCTCCTTTGTTTTCAACAATGCCTTTGTGCATGGAGCTCTCGGTCAAGTCATCCCACCCGCAAGTTCTACACATCTCTTCTTGCTTATGGCCTACATTGCCCTTTGGTCAGAAGCCCCACACAACTGCACTGAACCTGGGGGCAGAAGTCCCTCTGTTTCTAGTGGATGATTAGATGCATGGCAGTTCCTGACATTCTCAGCTTCTCCCTAATTGCGTAGAATCACAGATGTATGGGTGAATTGGGATGGTGCTGACCGGAGCCATGATATCAGTCTCAAATCTGGGGCTTCCACTGCAGGGCAGGGTCTGGAGAAAGAAGGAAGATCCAGTGCTTTTGGCAATTCCTCTTTGGAACATAACTTTTGCAACGCAGGTCTGACAGTATGAAAAATCTTGCCCATTGCCTACCTACCTACATCCTCTGGAAGCCTTAGCCCCAAACTTGGAGCTTATGAGAGCAGCCCTGTCTTGTCGATGGCATGTACCCAACTTCCCTGACTCGGAACTAGGGAAAGGAGAAGGGGTCATGACTCAAGTGCTTTATTTATTGATTCTAGTCAATTTTCATTTTTGTTTAAATTCGATTAATTTAGAATATTTATTCATTAGGTGTATTTTCATTCATAGGATTTTCAGAATTAATTTATATGAATACCCCTGTTTACAAACTTAAATATCTCCATACACTTTTTCTAATTTATTTTTATCGACTATTATCGAGTTGTGCATGTTTATGGGATGCAGCATGATAATTTGAAACATATACCTATGTATAATGTGTAATGATCAAATAAGGATAGTGAACATTTCTGGCCCCTTAAATAGTTTTAAACTTTTATTAGCACATACTCATTGTATGCATCTATGGAGTTACAGTGTAATATTTAAATATATATATATAATGTACACTGATTGAATCTGGATAATTAGTATTTTCTTCTCCTTATCATTCAAGCTTTCCTCTTCTAGTTCCTCATAAAATATATAATAAGTTATTGTGAACTCTATTCACCCCTCTGTGCTGTAAATTACTGGAGCCTATTACCTCAATTTATGATTTGATACCTGCTATCCAACTTCCCTCTACCATTCCTTCCCTGTTCCCCCTCAGCCTCTTGTGGCCACTATTCTACACACAGACCATATTTTTTTCAGCTCACTCATATTAGAAAGAACATGCAATATTTGCTTTTTTTTGTGTCTAACTCACTTCTCTTAACATAATATCCTCCGGTTTTATCCATTTTTCTGCAAGGGATAGAATATTATATTATTTTATGGCTAAATAGTATTCCACTTGGTATATATACTACATATTTTCTGTTGATAGGTATCTAGCTCTATTCAATATCATAGCCACTATGAATAGTGCAGTATCACCTCACCACCACTTATTTTTGTCTTTTTAAATAATAGCCATTCTAGTTTGGCTAAGATAATATCTCATTGTGGTTTTGACTTATATTTCCCTGATGGCTGTCTATGTTGAACATTTTTTTCACAAATTTGTTGTCCACCTGAAATTCTCCTTTGAAACGTGTCTGTTCATATATTTGCCCATTTTCAATTGGATTATTTGGGGGTTTATTGTTATTGAGTTTTTTGAGTTTCTTACATATCTAGATATTAATTCTCTGTCAAATGAGTAGTTTGCAAAATTCTCTCCCATTCTGTATGTTTTTCCTTCCCTTTATTGATTATTTCCTTTGCTGTGCAGAAGCTTCTTAGTTTGATGTGTTTGATGTATTTTCAATTTTTGCTTGAGTTTTCTAATTTTGCTTTGGTTGTCTGTGCTTTCCTGGTATTCCCCAAAAGATCACTGAATAAGTGTTTATTTGTTATATGCCCCTTAGGCAGTCCTCAGAGACTATAAAGGATTGTTCTGTTTTATTTTTAAAACAGTTTTCACCAATTAATTTTTTGTTTGTTGGTGAGACATTCTGCTGAGCTCATTTGGGAATTATTGCCTCTCTTCTCAAGTATCTTGCTTAAGCCCTGTTTCCCTGTTCATGTTCAGTTCCAAATATCACTCCATCTTGTGATGAAATACCATTGGATCTGTCTAAACAAACAACTTGGATAGTATAACAGTACTTGTCAGGGGCCCCTTCGCCGGACAGCAAAGGTTGCAGGGAAGGTTTGGGTGGTGAGATTCCCTGGAGAAGAACACATGCCATCCGGGGGAGAACAACAACAACTTTATTCACAGACCTGTCCCTTATATAGCTAATGGGCAAATTGGTGCGTGTCCATGCCAGCATGACATGTGCATGCGTGTTACACTTTACCTAGTCACACTTACATACTTTTGAATATGTATACTGTGAAGATGAGATTTATTTGAAATTAACACTGTTGTACCCCATGTTTAGGACAAAGGGTCTGAGACCAGACTCGGTTAAGGCAGGAAGCATTTATTACCGCGGGGCCACCACTCACCAGCTAGTCAAAAAATGGCAGCGCGTTGTACAGTTCACGGCTTCCTTTTATAGAGAGCAAGCAGAGTTCGCGGAGTATGCTCGGAATTGACCAATCATAGTAAATTTTCCTTATTTAGAAGCAAGGGGGTAGGTCTAGGGGCGTGGGCTAAGCATCCAGGCAGGGGTCGGAGATTGGTCTGGGTGGAAGTGACGCTTGCTCACATCAGAAGTCCAGTCTGTGCTGGCCGGCCAGAGCCCGGAGCTGTGGCTGTGAGCTGTGAAGCATGGTCCTAGGGGCGATAAGGGCAGGAACTGGTTTCGTCCTTGGGGAGGTAAGGGCAGGAGTTTAATTTTAGGGTAGAAAACGAGGCTGAAAAATTACTTTTAGGGCATGTTATCACAATATCTTATATGAGTATATACTTGTTAAATTCAATTAATACAGTTTTGTGTTTATACAGAAATGACTTTAAACTACTAACATTTATTAGTGAAATTGACAGTAGTATTGACTGAGCAGTTAGAATACATCCACAGATAATCAGTTTTATGAGATAATGTCTTTAAGATAGTATTAAAATTGAACATTTAATCCAATTATATTTATTAAGTAAAAAACTGAAATTAAAATGCATTATTGAAAATTATTGAGAAATTAAACAAGCTATCGCTTAATGTTCAGTATTTTAATATGCTTTATGAAAAATGGGTCATATGTGACTATTAATTTATAGGCATAACAAATTAGACATAAATTATGAAAACTTATTTCAAATGGATATTCAAAAGTATTAGAATCAAAGAATCATATAATATTTAGACTGAAGTTGTTTGGGTTTGGATGAGAATGTGAAAACTAAATATGAAAATTCAGAAACTTATGCAAATACTTTTTTAAAAATTGTACCAATAAATAAAAGGTTTTTCCAATCAGTACATCAAGCATGTTGAAGAATTCTTTGAAGATGAAAAATTAATCAATAAAATTTATGAATAAATACTTTTTCAAAAGAAACAGCAAACAATAAGGTTCTTGTCACCATCTGTGTAGTTAGTTAATTACCACATTCTGAATTCCATTCTGAGATTATATTTCTAGGCCAACAGTAACCAAGAATTCTAACATTTGTTAAATTTTAACAGGTTTGTTCCCGAAAATAAGAGCTGGAGCCAAGGGCATGCATGTAGGCAGATTAATTGGAGAAGTGATCCCAGTCAGTGAGAGTGGGAGACTGTGAAGAGTGAAATGGGAGAAAAACATAATCTGACTGTGGGTTACTGGGCTACACACTACATTGTGAAGTTAAAGCCTGATCCCTCTAAAGCCTTTACATGCATCTGAGAATTATCTGCCCAAATAACTATATATATGTATATATGTATATATAAATATATGTTTATAATATTAATTGTACAAATTAATGGATTTCAATGTGACATTTCCTTAAACGCATATATTGTGCTTTGATTATATCTTCCCTTTCTTGACATCCCCTCTCTCCCCTATTTCCTCATTCCTCTTCCCTTTCTCTAAGCAAATATATATTTATTAGGCAGAGTTTCATCCTCCTGAATCTCAACTTCCTTGCATGTCCAAATATGCACATAAATCAGAATTGTCAAGTGTGTATCCAAAGTCATCCTGGTGGTGGCAGTGATGTTGACCCAGGGCAGCATGTGAGAGAGAGACAACGGCTTGCCAAAAAGCTGAAGTAAAAAGTTGGACCAAAGACGACACCAAAAGTTTTACATGATATGTTGCAACAATTCTAACTCTGTAAATTTGCACTAATCAGTCCTTCACACTAGCTCATGTGACATGACATATTTAAGATATTAAGAATATATTATCAAATTGTATGCCAATTAACTTGTAACAAATTATATTACCACCATGTAAGAGAGACCATCATGCTGAATCACAAATTTAAATGGAATCATAATATATTTCCATAATGATTTTCTCTAGACATCAAGACTTATCATTGAATGTCTAGTCTTTGAATGTCTATTTTTCTCTAGACATTCAAGAGTGATCTTTGAAGATCAATATGGAGGTTTCCCAAAAGACTAGAAATTGAACCACCATGTGACCCAGCTATACCACTCCTCTGTATCTTTCCAAAAGAAGTAATGTCAGAACACCACAGTGATACACACATATCCATGTTTATAGCAGGACAATTCACAACAGCCAAATTATGGAACCAATCAAGGGGTTCATCAACAGATTAATGGATAAAGAAAATGTGGTATATATACATAATGAAATTTTACTCAGCCATAAAGGTGAAAATTATGTCATTTGCAGAAAAATGGATGGAACTGGAAAACATCAAGCTATGTAGGAAAAGACAATATTAGAAAATAAAGGATTACATGTCTTCTCTCATGTGGAAACTAGAGAGTAAAAGGGAAAGAAAAGGATCTCATTAAAATTAGGAGAGAGACCAGTGGAATAGTGATAGGGGATCAGGGGAGGGAGGAAAGAAGGAAAAGGGGGGGCATGGGAAAAAATAGACCAAATAATCTTATGTGAATATATTAATATATCACTATGAGTGTCATTATTAGGTACAACTATAATTTATCAATAAAAATAGAACAGGTGTCTTACCTATGAAGCTCTCCTAATAATTCTAGTTCAGTAAAGTTACTGTTCACTCCTACAGAATGGCCTGAGTTTTTCAATACATCTTTTATTATAGAGGATTATTAATCTTACTTTATATATCCCTCAGCTTAACATTCTATTCTGTTATATTTAATATTTTTCATTTAAGCAATCTCTTAAATAGTCAATAAAATCTACATGGGAAAGGATCATGTCATTTTGAAGATACGACAATTTTCTAAAATGGAATTTTGCTTAATCTAATAATTCTCACAGGTGATGTTATCATCATGGCCAATAAGATCTGCAATAAAATATTATTAATTAGGACCAAAATAATCAGAATGTTTACTAGAAATAAGTTAATAACTTAATTACCTGTATTCTATTTTAGCTACATTGTTTTTCACAATATACATCTGAATATATGTGTTATCGAAAATTGAAAATACGTATGATTTTAATTTGTATGACTTTTGACATAGTGTTTTTTGTCTGTCAGAGTATTTTCTGTTCAGACAAGAGTATTTCTTCTATTCAAATGAAAAAGCATTTTTTGTTCAGAATTTTTTTCTGTTTTTCTATCTTTTACAAAAGGAGTTGAGTGAGTTTTAAGATTTATATAAGATTCTGAAAGAAATCATATCTGTCTTTTGGCTATCTAATAAAAACTTTTAATGTTCAATAGAAAGAAAACATGTAAGTTCAGTTTAATATTTTATTACTTTCAAGATTCCATTTTAGTGAATAATTGAAATATAATCATTATAAGTTACTTCATCATTGTCAGAGTATTATATTTTTTTATTCTTATGATTCCTTTAAGCATAACTAAAATAGTGACTGCTTCTCTTATTAACATAACTATTTTCATTTAGGAACTTTTCTCAACAGTCACTACTTGACTTAGCACACTGTATGAGTTGATGTAGTTTTCTGCTGTTATTATCTATCATAGATACCTAATTTTTATACTTGGCTGGTTTTTTTGTACCCTAACATTTATTCAATTTTGTTTACTCCTAATTAACTATCTGATATCACTCTACTTCAATTTTCCTTATGTGCAATAAGGGAAAATTCTATTATATATATTTGATGACTTTACATTTAGTGCCAGACAGTATTTCAGATATTTGTTTAGTGATTGATGTTTGGCTAGCATATTTTTAAAGTAATTATACATTTTAAAATCCATCACTCTCTAAAATTCTCCAAAGTTCACCCTATCTATTTGAGCCTAGTCAATAGGTAGAATTCTGCTGTGGATACAATACAGTAATTCATATGTGGGCTTTCTCTTTCTCATTGGGAAATCACTAGAGAGATTTTCTCTTTTCTCACTCTTGTGTATGTATTATAAGAAAAAATCCTCAAATTTTTGGAATAAGAAAAATATTTTACTTAATATTCTACTTTCTATTATTTCCCTATGTATTATGAATGATATTGTTCTCTAATATGTTTACCACACCCATGCATAAGACATGTCTGATCAGTTAATCATATTTGTCCAGATGTCTACCTAAGTAGCATTGCACTATAATCCTGTTGAAGAGTTTAAAAACTATATTATCCATAAAGGATAGAGGAATAGAAATTCATCATGTCCCTGAATGCCATCTTTCTGTTCCCAAAAACCTAGCTAAGTCAACGAAACAATGAGAGCAAGCCTTAGATTGTTTAGATAAATATTATTTTGATAGCCACCAGCTTTCTCTTACATACACTTGGAACCAGGGCAATTTAGTGTTATCTGTACAGTGGTATTTTCTTGCATGTGTGCCAGGACAGTTGCTCCTTGGGATGCTGGTCAAACAAGTAAACTAAGCAAGCTGACATTAATGATGTTACTGCTTCTGCAACCTGACATAGAAAACCCCTCTGTCAGTGGTAACTAATGCAGAACTGAGGGCACTGTGGAGTGGATATGTGTCAGTTGTCTTACAGGTTGCCACTGGACATATATGATGGGAGAAGGCTCTTCTTGTTGATGCAACTTGAGGGACTGAGGTGCTCTCAGTTCAGCCTATTACCACTGAACTCTTGTCATAGTCACTGATCTCTTGTAAGCTTTGCCCCAATCAATCATATGTCTCATATGCTGTCTCTGGGTACTTTCTTTGGCCTTTCAGAAATGTACATCACTGCCCTAGTACAACTGGGCAGTAGATATGACAAAACATTTAGAGTTAAGTTAAATTTTAGCTGAAATAATAATAGAAAACCCCTGAAATCTTAGTGTAAATACAAAAGAATTTTTTCTTTCTATTTTCCCTCCTGTATAGATGAGTTTAGTTAATGGTGGGGATTGTAGGTTCAGAAGATAAGTCTTCATCTAGTTATTCATGAAATCAGGATAATTATATTTTTGACAAATGGCTTCAAAGTTTACCTTAGGGATGTCCAAACACTGCCTACAGATAGGAGAAAAGGTAGCATGGAAGATTCTGAGAAGGTTTTCATGGGCCAAGGCTAGAAGGAACATTTATCTCTTCCACCTGATTTCCTTCAGCCAGAATCCAATGTCATAAATTTATCTAGATTCAAGAAGCAATGGGGAGTGTAGCCTCTGTCCGAAGAGCTGCTTTTCAACAGCAAGTCAACACTATGAAGAAGGAATGAAAATCTTCAATTATGATCTGGACATTTTCGAAAGTTGAAGATGAAATTTATAATTAAAGAACAAAATTATAAACCAGTCTTTGGGGCAAAATGTGGATTTCTGTAAAACCAGATTAGCATTCCTAGAAGGAGAGAAATAAAACTTGAAAAAAATAATATATTGTGCAGCATCTAGAGAGCTTTGAAAGATGTAAATCAAGAAACATTAGTTTGTAGCTCAGGATATAACACTGAAGTGGCTATAGTAAATAGGAAAATATGGATAAAAGTACCCAAATATGGCTCCACATTTCTCTCATCTTCCTTTGCTTCCCTGCTGGCAATGTAACTTTTCTGCTCTTCTCGTCAAGCTGTAGCCAATTTCCAGACCCGTTAGACCTGTTCTGGACTTGTGAATTGGGTTCATGAAAGAAAGTGGCAGAAATGATTCTGTGATTTCCATGGCTAGGTTTCCGGGTTCCGCTTTTACTTTCTTGGAATGTTTCCCTGACATTACCATGGTGGGAGGAATCTTAAAAGAAATACTTGGAGAAAAAGAAACCCAACTTTCCTAGGTTTCCCAGCTGGACTATTCCTCAGTCTATGTGTTAGTGAACTCAGGCCTAATCAATAGCCATGTTGCCCCAAAATTTCACTAAATTAAAAGAAATAATAAGTCAATATTGCTTCCAATTTTAATGTGAATTATTATGCAGTAAAAGGCTGATTTGAAAATAGGCCAATTTTATTCTTTCTTGATTTTTATATAATAAACATTTTAAATGCCCAGTAGTAAAAGCATGCACTCCGTTTTCTTGCAAATGACATTATTTTGTTCTTCTTTATTGCTGAGTAGAATTCCACTGTGTGTATTTCCCACAATTTTTAATCCACTCATCTGATGATGGACACCTAAGTTGGTTCCATAATCTGGCCACTGTGAATTGTGCTGCTATGAACATGGGTATACATATATTACTGTTGTTTTCTAGTTTTAATCCCTTTGGTATGATACCCAGTAGTGGTATAGCCAGATCATATGGTGGATCCATTCCCAGTTTTCTGAGGAATCTCCACACTGATCTCCATAGTGGTTGAAATAGTTTTCAATCCCACCAACAGTGTAGAAGAGTCCCAATTTCCCCATATTTTAATGTTTCCCAATTGATAAAATGTTACAGACAGAATTTAAGCCCTGATCTCAAGATTCTCCTCCTCTTCACAAAGGTAATGTCTATTCTAAATATTAGTGTGTCAGTCCAGTACATATATCAATGATTTTATTAGACTTGACTGTCTCCAGAATCATATAATTTTTTAGGTTATACCTGATGATACAGGCAATTCAGGTTTACTCATTGCCCAGTAGTATTTGATATCACATTGCAAGAATATATCAAAACTCATTTTTTTCATTTTCTGTTATGAGATATATGGATGATTTCCAATTTCTCCCTCTTACAAGCAACACCTTATTACTGTATATCCTTTTTATGTCTCTTTATTTATGTATGCAAGAATTTCTCTAAAGGACCTGTAGTCAGAATTACTTCAGATACTAACTACTACAGTATTCTCATCTTTCATCCCTAATTGTCACTGACAAACCCATTATCACTTTTATGTTCTTTAGTTTCCAACACATTATCATTCATTTTGGGTATTCAAGTATCATTCATGCAAACATTTTCTTAAAAATGGAAACTAGGTTTCCTATGCAATGTTAGCACAGAGTTTAAGAGGCTAATTAAATTCTATCATGAAGCCTACAGTTAGATGGAATGAGGGGAGCACAAAGTACTAAAAATGATAAATCTAGAGATAGAACATGATTTCTCTTAGGATTTAAAAGAAAAAATCTGTTGAAGGAAGTAATGGGTAAAGTGAAACCTGCAGGGTAAAAACAGGGAACACAAATGAAAGGAAGGGTCATAGTATTTAAAACAAACAGAGCATAACAAAAATATTGACTGCTCAAGCAGCTGAGTGTACTCCCATGTGGCTTAAGTCTGTAGAAGTGGTGAGTTAAAAGGTTAAGAGACAGGGCCCATTTCATTTAGGAACACTGATGGTATATTAAGAAATGTGATTTTATCTTGAGGGAAATGGGAAGTGGAATGTTTGAATTTTAGAGCAATAATTTTGACAGGAGAAAAGATGAAGAGTTCTAAGTAAGGCACATGGTATGACAAGGAAATGCCAGGGTGGTCACTTAGGTAATTTGGAAAAGATATTGTGGTGGTTTAACTTCTAGATGTGTCAGTGGGGCTGTAGAGATGAAGATGGATTGGACAGATATTTAGAAGACTGTATTGGTAAGGTTGGTAATTGAATGATATAGGGGCTGAGGAAGATGGTCATCCATAAAAATTGTTCAATATGAGGAAAATAATCACATATATCAGAAATTCAAGGCAAACAAATTGTAATGGGTGTATTCATAACTATTCTTAGGGTATCTGACACCAGAGTACATTTGACACCCAGAGTGCATCATTTTTAATGCTCACAACCTCCAAAACCAAAATTATTTTCAATAATGCTCTTGTTATCAAGAATAATAACCCAAGTTTCATGATTTATTATTTAGTTTTCAAATAACTAATAATCTAAAAGAAAAATTTCAAGGACAAAATTTGATTTCAGTAAAATATTTTATATATGAACGAAAATTTACAACATTCCAAATAAAATTAATTCTTCAGATTCACAGTTTCACTCTTTTCAATTTCTAAAGCAAATAAAATAATCAAATGGCCTTACAAAATAAAATCACTGAAATAACTCAAGTTCTGTTTCTCTACCATCCTTATCATATCACTGCCAAAAATTATAAATACTTTTGTTTGTGCATAGTAATTATACAACATAGTGAGATTCAAAGTAATGCATTCATACATGCACACATCACTTCTATTTCTCTCTTCATCTCACGCTGCTCTCCCCTCCTCCCTCCCTGTGAATATTAGTGAGATTAATAGTGGTGTTATGTCTATATATGAAGGTATCATTGCTAATTTTGAATCAATAATGTAAGGCAGAAATGGGAGCTACAAAAGAAATTTGAGATAGAAGACAAACTCTAGCAATTCCCAACCATTGTGAACTTACTTTCAAAATAAATATGTATAGATGAGTCACTGTGTTTCAGGGAGCCTATTTTATAATGGAAAGTCCTTCAAATTAATTTTATTTAGATTGCAATAAGCAATGTCAATTTTTATTAAAGCATTAGGGCCGGGGGTGTAGCTCGGAGGTAGAATGCCCCGGGTCCAATCCCCGGTACTGCAAAAAATAAAAAAATAAAAAAATAAAGTATGCTCAATTCTATATTCATAAGTGAAAGAGATTTAACGTGGTGTCCTATTTGGTAGAAATACATTGAATAATTTTTCTTTCCCATTTTCTTCTTATAACATTTGATGAGTGATCTCTGTAAAATAATTTGTTGATGAATCATTTAATATAGCATAGTACTTAATTATACTCTTACTTATAGGATGGAGGATAAAAACAATGAAGTTTAAAATCATTACATCATTTTTAAAATTTCAGGCAGCTGATGGTGTATAGAACAATAAATTTAGAGTAAGTGTGATAGAAAAATAATTTTTTTGTTTTTTGGGTTTTTTTTTGTGGTACTAGGGATTGAACCCAGGGGTATTCTACCTCTGAGCTACACCCCCAGCCCTATTTTTTTATTCTTTATTTTGAAACAGGGTCTCACTAAGTTGCGGAGGGCCTCACTAAGTAGCTGAGGCTGGCCGCGAACCCGGATCCTCCGGTCTCAGCCTCCCAAGTACTGGGATTACAAGCGTGTGCCACCACGCACATTCATTTTCATATCCATTTGATACCAAGTTTGTTATCATGTCCTTGTGTTACAGAGTCAAATAATGAAACCCACAGACACCAGGAAAGTGAAAGTAGGAAGTATATTTTAAAAGAGCAAGCAAGCAGAGAGGCAGATCACCCCTAGGTGCCTTGGCAGACTCCAAAGTCCAGTGGGGCCTTCTGGCACTGCTGGAGTGTAGCCCTGGTCATGCACCATCAGTTACATACCGCCTTTCCCCAAAGACCATTCAATCCACCAAAGAGAAGCAAGCAGAAAGGCAGATCACCCCTGGGGGCCTTGGAAGACTTTAAAGTCCAATGGGGCCTTCTGGCACTGCCAGAGGGCAGCCCAGGACAAGCACCCATCAATTGCACACCGCCTTTCCCCAAAGTTCACTCAGTCAGCCAAAGAGAGTAGCAGAGTTAAAGCTTCCACACAGGGAGGGGCCCTGAGAGGGTAGCCGATATTGGTGCTGAGCATAGGGCTTTATATATATGTAAAGCCCCTTTGTATAGACATTTATCAATGAAGAAAGTCTCAGTTCTGCATCTTATTTTCTTGACTTAGTTAATTTGTGATGTATGGCCTTTAATTCCCTGAAGTCATGAGACTGTTTGTTCTGCATATTTTCCCCTGGTTTATATGTAGCAACAGCCCATGAATCTATGGTTGGTGCACATAGATCTTTGGTTCCTGACATCTTGGCTCCACTCCTCCACATTTGATTATTCATGTTCTGGTCTGATGAACAGCATGGAACCACCTTACATCTTAGGGGATCTGTATTTTGTTTTTCTTAACCTTTATCTCCTGGGAGTCCTATCCCCTCACTGCCTACCCAATACCTAACTCCTCACAATTCAATAAATGTAATCCATCAAATAAGCAGAATGAATAAAAAAAACCTCATGATCATCTCAATAGATGCAGAAAAAGCATTTGACAAAATCCAATACCCATTCATACAAAAAACACCAAAGAAATTAGGGATAGAAGAAACTTACTTCAACATCATAAGGACAATATATGATTAATTAAAAAACAAGATAATACTTAATGGTAGCAAACTAAAAGTATTTTCTCTAAAATCAGAAACAAGACATGGATATCCACTATCACCATTCCTATTCAATAAATAACTTAAAATTCTAGCTAGACCAATAAGGCAAGAGAAGAAAATTAAAAGGGTGTAAGTATAGAAAGAAGTTCAATTTTCTCTATTTGTAGATGACATGATCCTATACTTATAAGATCCAAAAATTGATGGGTATAGTGGCACATGTCTATAATCCCAGTACATGGAAGACTGAAACAGGAGAATCACAGATTCAAGGATAGCCTCAGAAAGTAGCAAGACTCTCAGCAATTTAGTGAGACCCTGTAATTTAGTGAGACCCAGCAATTTAGTGAGACCCTAAAAATAAAATTGGGCTGGGGGTGTAGCTTGGAGGTAGAGTTCCATTCACAGTAGCCTTAAAGAAATAAAGAAACATAAATAAAATACCTAGAAATAAATCTAACCAAGGAATTAAAAGACCTCCACATCAACAATAAAAATTATGGAACACTGAAGAAAGAAATTGAAGATGACTTTGGAAGGTGGAAAGACCTCCCATGTTCTTGGACAGGCAGAATAAACATCATCAAAATGGCCATAATACCTAAAGTGATCTATAGATTCAATGCAATTCCTATAAAAAAATCAATAGTATTCATCACAGAGCTAGAAAATACAGTCCTAAAATTCATATGGAAGAACAAAATTTTCAGAATAGCCAAAGCAATTCTGAGCGATAAGAACCATGCAGGAGGCATCATAATACGAGATTCAAATTATACTACAGAGCTATAGTAACAAAAATAGCATTGTATTATCAGAAAACAAACACATAAACTAATGGAAGAAAATAGAACATACAGAAACAAATCTGCACACTTATAGCCAGATGATTTTTGACAAAAAGAGTAAAAAAACATATGCTGAAGAAAAGACAATCTTTCAACAAATGGTGCTGGGAAAACTGAATATTCATATGTAGAAGAATGAAATTAGATCAATTCAAGGTGAATTAAAGACCTAAAATTTAGGCCAGAAACTTTGCAATTACTAAAATAAAGCATAGGACCAACTTTACAACATACAGATACTGAAAGAATCTTTCTCATTAAGAACCCCAAAATTCAGGAAATAAAACTAAGAATCAATAAAAGGGATGGAATCAAATTGAAAAGCCTTTGTGTAGCAAAGGAAACAATCAAGTGTCTAAAAAGTCTACGGAATGGGAGAAAACCTATGCCAGCTACTTCTCTGATAAAGGACTAATATCTAGAATATATAAAGGACTCAAAAAACTTAACAATAACTGGGTGTAGTGGTGCATGACTATAATCCAAACACCTGTGAGGATGAGAAAGGAGTATTGCAGGCATAAGGCCAGCCTCAGCAACCTAAAAAGAACCTGTTCCAAAATAAAAAATAGTACTGAGGGTATGACTTGGAGGTAGAATACCCTGGGATCAATCCAAAAAGAAAAAAGAAAAATTCAAACAAAATGGGCAATTCAACTGAATAGACACTTCTCAAAATAAACACAATTGGACAATACGTATATGAAAAATGTTCACTGTAAATAGCAATTAGGAAAATGAAAATTAAAACTGAGATTCTATCTAATTTCATTTAGAATGGCAATCATCAAGATACAACAATAATAAATGCTGGCAAGGATGTGGGGAATAGGAATTCTTATATAGTATTGGTGGAATTGTAAATTAGTACTACTGCTATGGAGATCAGTTTAGAGGTTCCTCAAGAACTAGGAATGGAACCACCATATAACCCATCTATATTACTTCTCGGTATCTTTCCCAAAGAATTAAGAAAAGAATACTATGAGCCGGGCATGGTGGTGCATGCTTGTAATTCCAATACTTGGGAGGCTGAGACAGGAGGATCCAGCTACTTAGCGAGGCCTCCGCAACTTAGTGAGACCCTGTTTCAAAATAAAGAATAAAAAATGGGACTGGGGGTGTAGCTCGGAGGTAGAATGCCCCAGGTTTCAATCCCCAGTACTGCAAAAAAAAAAAAAGAAAAGAATACTATGGTGATACATGTATATCCATGTTCATAGCAGCAGCATTCACAATAGCCAAATCATAGAATAAACCCAGGTGCCCAACAACAGCTTATTTAATAAAGGAAATGTTGTGTATACACACAGTGGAATTCTACTCAGCCATAAGGAAGAACAAAATTATGTCATTTGCAATAAAATAGATGGAACTAGAAAAGATTATGTTAAGTCAAATCAGCCAATCTTAGCAGGTCAAGGAATGTATGTTTTTCTCTCATATGTGGAAACTAGAGAGACTATAGGAAACATAAGAAACTTTAACTAATATGGAGAGAGACATGTAGAGTAGTGTAAGGTAATTGAGGGAGGGAGTAAAAGAGAGGAAGAGAGAAGATTGAGAAAGAAAACTGAATAATACCGTGGCAATGTGTGAAGGTATTATAGCCAATTTCACTAATGTGTGCAGAGAGGTAGGTGTTGGGGAGCAAGGTAGGATGTAGAGGGAAATAATCCAAGAGCTGTGTGCATGTATGTTTTTATCACCTTGAACCCTACTATGATGTATAATTGCAATGCACTAGTAAAATAATTTTAAACAACTAATTTCCAAATTATATTATTATAAAAAGTTTTATTTTATAATAAATAGTGTGGCTTCCATCCTATCTCATCAGTTACATAAAACTATGTGGGATATGTTACACAAGAAAGCAAACCAACATCCCTATGGCCAAATGACCTGAGTTCAAGTTCTCATTCTATGTAAATTGAGTAGTGTAACCTGAGAAAATCATTAAACCTCTGTGTATCTCATCCTACTAAGCTAAAACAGGAGGATTAGCAATTCCTTGTTTAGAAGGTTGTTTGGATTATCAAATTCAATAAAGTAATCCACTTTGAGTGTGTAGCTAGTACCTTATCCAGCTCATACGGTCTTCAGCTCTCTGCAGGACTTTAATTCTGTTTTATCCCCTGCCCTGGGGCGCGGTAACAGTTTCCCACAATTTATATCCTGTATTTAAACACTGTGTATGCTCCTCTTATCCTATTAACACTTATAGAATTATTTCCTGCATTATAGTCTCTGGACTTAAGTCAATTCTGTTATGATTTCAGTATCATTTCAAATACTGAACAGATACTGCTTTAGTTTTTAAATGCTACACTTGATATAAATGTATGTTTTTGAAAATTTAAGCTAGTAAACCAGCTTTGATTGGATATATTTTACTTAAAATCAATGATTTACCTTCATAAATGCACTTAGAATATATATGCCAGAATTCCACTAATGTATTTCCTTTTAGGATATTTGACTTTTTATATGTAGCCACCAAAAAAGTGAAAGTGAGCACAATGTATTTTTATGATTATAAATACAATATGACAAAGAAAAAGAAAGAATGGTATAATGAGCCCTCCTTCAATCAATACCTATCACCCACCTTCAACACTTAATTCATGACCAATCTTGCTTGTTTATAATAAAATATGAGTAGAAAAGTAAAATTAAAATGGATTTTACAAATTTGTAGCTACAATAAGTAATATAAATATTTATTTTGTGAAAAATAGATGCTTTATGTAGTTATCCACCTAAAATATATCAAGCAGCTGCAAAATATATCTGCAAACATAATGAGATATAAAAGATTATCATATCCAATAAAAGCAGAAAGTTCCAATATCCCAAACAGTAAGTAGTTTTGAAGATTTTTTTTCAATTGTCCAGAATTTTACAACTACATATATAGGGCTGGGAGTGTAGCTCGGAGGTAGAATGCCCCAGGGTTCAATCCCCAGTACTGCAAAAAAAAGGAAAGAATACTATGGTGATACATGTATATATTTTACAACTACATATATATGTAGTTGTAAAATGTTGTATATATATGTATATATATGTAAAGAAAAAAGTTGTATATATATATATGTAATGAAAAAAGTATATATATATATATATATATATATATTTGTGTGTGTGTGTGTGTGTGTGTGTGTGTGTGATACTAGGGATGGAAGCCAGGGTCATTCTACCTCTTAGCTACACTCCCACCCTTTTTATTATTTATTTATTTATTTATTTACTTATTTATTTTTAATATACTTTTAAAGCTGGGCATGGTGGTGCATGCTTGTGATTCCAGTACTTGGCAGGCTGAGACACAAGGCTTGCAGGCTCAAGACCAGTCTTATTGATGCATTGTAATTATACATCACAGTGAGGTTCAAAGTGATGCCAACCATGCACTTGGTGTGTTTCCCTCTGGACAGAGTCTAAGTTATTGCACACCAGCCTTGAAACTGCTGATCTCAGCCCCCTAAGTACTCCTGTCTCAGTACTCCAAGTGCTGGGAATACAAACCATATTTTCTATACAAAAGTATTAATAATCAACCGGAGTCCCTTGTGTGTCCCCACTACTCCCTAGGTTGCACATATTAATGAAAATATATGTCCCTTCTTTTTTTGTGATTGATTGATCTCGCTTAACATAATGTTCTCCAGATTCTTCCATTTTCTTGAAAATGATGTTATTTTATTCTTCTTTATTACTGAGTAGAATTCCATTGTGTGTATTTCCCACACTTTTGTAATCCACTCATCTGTTGATGGACACCTAGGTTGATAATGAAGAACCCTCAGTGGGGCAAGGGAAGTGGTACAAGGGAAGGGAAAGGGCAAGAAAGAAGCGAATCAGTGGAATTACTATCATGAACAATATGTACATGTGAGAATAAACCAACATCATTCTTGGTACTTCATCCTGGTGGGGGGAGGCAGGGGGGACACTAAGAGCTGTGTGCATGTATGTTAACATCAAATTGATATTCACTGTGATGTAAGACTCCAATGCACCAATAAAAGCACACAAAAATGAAAATTAAAAAAAATTAATAATATTTGTTTTCCCAGTATAATGTCTATAATTACAGTAAAAGGTCTATACTTACTTCCAATTCAATTCATGAAAGACTACTTAAAATAATAAATATTTAACAACAAACCGGATTTGACTTGTGATTATGACATAATTTCAGCTTTTCAAACAAATAAATGGGTTCAAGACATAGAACTGTAATAAGTCAATCTGCATCATTTTACTATGAGTAAAGATATTCATCTTTTGACATCATAAAACACATAGTGGTATCTTGCATGCTTTTCATTCCCTATTTGTCTTAATAGAGTGTCTCATTTGTAACACACCTAACAGCATGCCAGCATTTCCATTATAAATCTCTATTTTCACACATTTATAGCTCTGTGATTAGAAATGCTTTTCAAGGGAACACTTAACTTTTTTTTGTTTGTTTTGTTTTGTTGGCACTGGGGATTTAATCGAGGGCTGCTCTACCACTGAGCTGCACCCCCAGCCATTTTATTATTTTTTAAATTTTGAAATAGTATCTTTTTTATACTTTTGTTGGTATATTATAATTTTACATCATAGAAGTTTCAAAATGATGCGAGCATACATGCACAGAGCACTTGGTGTGTTTCCCTCTGGTTTCCACCTCTCTACCTACATTTCCCGTGCACATTACTGAGATTAGCAGAGATAACTTCACATACGGACATAGCATTATTTAACTGTTTCCTTCATCGGTTCTCCTTTTTTCTCTCCACCTCTCTCTCCCAATCCCCTTCCAGTATTCTACTGGTCTCTTTCTCTTTAGTCTTGGTAAGTTGCCCAGGCTGGTATCAAACCTGTGATCCTCCTGTCTCAGCCTTCCAAGTACTAGGATTACAGGTGTATGCCATTGTGCCTAGCAAATATTTGTCCTGTCTTGAGAAGAGTGTGTATTGATAAGTGATAGACTATCAATAGTTTAACTTCCCATTTTTCTCTCTTCTAGTAAGATATTCTTTTCAATGGAAAATTGCACGTTCTTAGAATATACATTTTGGTTTTAATTAAAAACAAGTATTATATGAGTTTTATAATGGTAACATTAAAATAAGGCAATCAAAAATAGGTCCACTACATTTCTCTTGAAGGTAATCTTAAAATTTGATGAAAAAATGACAAGTAGTAAATTTTGTATTAGATTATTTGATGCATTTGAACATTTAAAATCTAGCTTTACATTCTCTCAGTTGATAATTAACTAAACACAAAATAATTCGCAACTGATCCTCTACCATACATTTGTATTTCAATCATTGCATTTTATTTTAAAAAATTAACAGGTACTAATATGGAATAATGTCTCATTTATTGATGGTCAAATTCAAAGGAAAACTATTATCAAAATAGAGGTAAAATAAAAATACTAAAATTGTTCTTTAAATACTATTAAAACATGATGTTTTTCATTTAGAAAGTGATAAAATTTTGATATTTGTTTTATATGCAGAGACTGTAATAAACTTTACAATGAGGAAATTATGAAAATTATATTAAATTTAAATTTAAAATGTTTCCAATTATTTAATTATCAACATTTTGCTAGTTATGTAATGTCCTAAATTATTTTATAAATGAAGACAAAGTTTTATATTAGCAGTTGTAAAATCTAGAATTTTTATAATGAAAATTATTCCAAAAATAATTTCTTTAACCTCTTTATAGTTGAGTAAATGTTAACTGTGGAATTATTTTATACTTCTATTAGAGGTTGTGTTCATATGAAAACAGATTTATAAAGATGTGTATATTTTTATATTGTAAAAATATGTAAATTGCAAGATAAGTTATAAAATACATTAAAGGGAACACTAACATTTTTGTATATTCTTCAATAAATCTTTAAAGCATCAAGAATTTCAATTCAATAGTCTTTGAAATTTAGTAAATGGTTTACTGAAAATACATAAATGTGTGATAGCAATCTAATTGCCTTGCTTTTCCCTTGATTGCCTTTGAAATAATATAAAAGATAAATTTTGTATCAGGTTTCAAAAGTTGGTAGTGATACTCTATAAAGCAGAAACTTTGAGGATTTCTACTTCAGTAAAATATGACTTGTACTTGAAAGAGGTACAAGAAGCTGCTTTGGTGGTTGTCTTCCTGATAAAATGCAAAAAGTGGAAATGACTAAATAATTCTAATAATCTAATTTGGATAAGTTCTTATTATTGGATTGATATTATATTTGATAGGGTATGAAAGACCTTGGAATGAATCAGGAAGCATATTATAGCTTTCTCCTCTTATTAGTTCAGTCTACAGTATTTGAAACATTAGAAAATAATATGAAGGAACTGTTTTCCAGTCAAAATAAAGGAAAATGTATCAGATTTTCTTTCCCATCTGAAACAATCATAAATAAGATAGTACATATGAAAAAAATTATTCAGGACTTTATACATTAGGCAATAAATAATAGAGATCTATGAGAGATATCAAACAAATAGAGTCATAAAATTTCCTGCCTAGAGAAACTATATAGGCCACAGTACAGGGAGTGTTTTCTGAAGGAGTCCAGCTGTAACCTTGAGCTGGGAGTCTGGGGAGTAAAGGTGGTTAGAATTTACATAGCAGATTAAAAGAAGAATGAGCTAATAAAGAGTATTTCAGACCTCTGCAGAGGGTCACTGTTGGATATTCAGATGAATCTTTGCACAACATGCACATGAAAAAAACTACCTGAGTCCAAGGTAAGAACCAAAATAGTAAGAAAACTATAGTTCCTGGATCTCAGGAAAATGCTTGTTAGCAAAAGAAAGATCAGAAAAATCTCACAATCCACAGTACAGTGGTTTGAATAATAAGATTCCTGCATTTATTTGGGGGAAAATTAGCCTAATTTAAAAAATAAATAAAAAATCTCTACTCTCATCAAAATATAAAAAATGAAATTTAAAAGAATTGATCAAACTGTTTCCAAGTAATGTAATCATGTTCCAGAACAGAATTATAATGAATTTTTAAAAGAAGACAAAAAATATATACCCTGTCCTCTACAAGGTAAAATTCACACTGTCGAATATTTGATGAAAATTTTCCAGACATGTAAAGAAGCAGAGAAATAAAACTCATCTCAAGGGGTAGAATCAGTCAAGCAGAACTGACTAAAAACTGACAGGAAGCCGTGCGTGGTGGCGCAAGCTTGTAATCCCAGTACTTGAGAGGATGAAACAGGAGGATTACAGGTTCACAGGCCAGCCTCAGGTACTTAGTGAGGCCCTCCACAACTTAGTGAGACCCTGTTTCAAAATAAAGAATAAAAAATAGGGCAGGGGGTGTAATGTCTCTGGGTTCAATCCCCACTACCACCAAAAGTTCTCCAAAAGTTTAGGTAGTGTAAGGGTCAGCAAAACTTTTGTAAAGGGCTAGATAGTCAATATTCTAGGTTTGTGGGCTATGCAGTCTCTATTGTAACTTAATTTGAAAATCAAAAACTGTATATAAATGAATGGGCATTGCTGTGTTTCAAGTCCAAATTTATGTGCAAAAATAGTTTGAATTTGGTCCATGAGAATAATTATCTTCCTCACAAGAGGAAGATAAATATCACACAGGATACTGAAAAAATAAATAAGTGAATATATCAATAGAAACAATCAATAAAGAGAACCTATTCATGAATACATAAGTCAATATAATAATATGAGTTATATAAAAGGAAATACAAAAAATAGAATTAAACTTTTTTATAAATCATTCATGAATTGGCAGAATACTTCAGGTAACCAAATATATGTATATGTGAAATCCTCAAAGGAGATGAAGCAAGAGAATACCCAAAATACTTTCTTTCAACATTTTAAATATTTCAATTCAATCTCTTTGTTGCATGGTTTATGAAGATAATTTGGATATCATTCTAATCTTTGGTCATCTATAGAGGAGATTTGTTTGTTTTTCCCCCTCTGGAATTGTTCAAGGTTTTCTCTTTTTAATTGATTCACTTCAGTTTGAGTATGGTATAACAAAGTGTAGCAGATTTTGTGTGTGTGTGTGTGTGCTTAGTTTTGAGGTTTTAGGAACTGTAGTTTGGTTTGGTTTCTTTCATTAATTTTTAAAAATTCTAAGCCATTATTGTTTCAAATATTTCTTCTACTTTCTTCTAGTACATGTATGTTACATTTTTTCTAATTGTCTCACTGTTCTTAGAAGTTCTGTTCCATCTTTTTCACTTTTTTATTCCTTTGAATTTCAATTTGAAAAGATTATATTTAGGCCGGGCGTGGTGGCGCATGCTTGTAATCCCAGTACTTTGGGAGGCGGAGACCGGAGGATCCGGGTTCGCGGCCAGCCTCAGCTCG